>JANIPN010088991.1:0-19709 GCA_027478595.1 Erythroxylum anguifugum
GGGGGGTGTGCTCGCAACAGGTTCTTAGAAGTTGTGCTCGCGCGTGCCTTGCTGGAGGTCTGGGCGTCCCTGCATCCCTGGCCAGATATGAGAAGACTTCCCTCTGTTAGTGATCCTTTGGCATGTTTGCACATGGCCCGTTTGAAGGATAATTGGTTCGGGGGTCGCGCGCGTGCTCTCTCTCTCTTTCTCTCCCTCTCTTGGATGAGGGCGCGGACGCCAACCCCCCCTATGTTGCTGCTGCTGCTCTGCGGTTGCCGAAGCTTGGAGCAGCGGTGGCTTTGGATGGGGTTGGATGGGTGGGGGAGGAAATGGGTGTGTGATGAGGGTGTGATGGGATGGTGAGATGATGGGATAAGAGAGGAGGCAAGGTGGGAGGGAGGAAGATGTGGGTGGATGTGGTGGGAGGAGGATGAGTCTGGAGGTTTGGACAGGCACTGTAGACGGACAGGTCGTTGGACTTGGCATTGTAGCAGAATGAATGGCATTGAACCGAACTATCTATCTAGTCTTCCTTCGCCTTTTCGTTGTAGACGTCGCTGACTCTGGCTCGCACATGTTGCGTACGCCACTGTTTGTATGCAGAGGTATGCTATGTGATATGTGCCTTGGTAGACAGGTTCGTAGACAGGTTGGTAGACAGGTAGGTAGGTAGCTGGACAGGTAGCTGGACAGGTAGCCGGATAGATAGCTAGGTAGGCAGATGTGTAGGATGACAGACATGTGGATAGGGGCACAGCAGTGCACAGAGATGCGCTCCTGAAAGAGCCACACAGATGAGCAAGTCGCATCACACACAAAAGACATCTCCAGCCCTCCCAGTCTGCCATGCACAACCTCCCAGTCTCAAAAAAAAAAGAGTCCATCACGGAGACTCGAACCTGGCACATCTCCGAATCTCGCGACATGTACCTCCAACTCCTGAGCAGATACGCGAGCGTCCAAATTTGCCACCCGCCCCCTTTCCCCTGATCAAACCTCCACCACCTCCTAGCAGCCCAACACTCGTAAAAATCTCAATCAAGCCTCAAAAAAACGTTTGCGTCACACACACACGCAAAGCCATACAAACATCTTTGTAGAGGAAAAAAAAAAATTCCCAAAAAAAAGAAGGGACCCATCTGGCAGGAAGCTGGAGGCGGTACGCCGCCACATATGCCTATCTTCAGGAGAAGTGGGCGGGACTTTCCCACCTCCCGCGCCCCTCATTCGGGGGGGCGTCAGTAATGTAGGAGACAGTACCGGAGCGACCAGCTTAATGCCAGATGTTAGAGGGGTCAGCAACGCGCGTGTACATATAGTGTAGAACATTTGTTCCCAGATTTTTGGGTAGGCCAAAAAAAAAAAAAAAAAAAGGAGGGCCCCATCTGGCAGGAAGCTGGAGGCGGTACGTCGTCGACATATGCCTATCTTCAGGAGAAGTGGGCGGGACTTTCCCACTTCCCGCACCCCTCATTTTTAGGGGGGGGCGTCAGTAATGTGAGCGACAGTACCGTAGCGGCCAGCTTGATGCCAGATGTTAGGAGAGCACCTAACGTCTGTGTATATGTAGTTTAAGAAAACTTTGGCACAGATGAGGAGGGGGAAAAAGGGGAGAGGGAGGAAAGATGTGGGAGCTTCCCGTTCTTGATATCTGGAGTCTCTTGATCCCGCTTTGACTTACTAAGCCTCTCTTCTGGTCCGGCCTAAACCTGGTTCAAGAGATCCACCTACCTACTCACCCGCCCGCACCCACTACCCCCTGTACAGACGCGCAACCACTAATTGCGACCTGGACTTGCCGCTATTCCCACCACAATCACCCCCCCAGGCCCACCAGCAGTCTGGTCCCCGTTTAGTGGCCATGCGCGTACATTACACCACACTACACATCACATCACATCACATCACCACCGGTCTTTTGCACACAGGCAGGAGTTTGACGCGCAAGCTACAACGGTCTCACGCCTGTATGCGAGATCAAACACACTGCAATGCACTTGATTAGGTAACTGTCCATCTAGTGAGGATGATCTGAACACTGATATGCAGATACACACTCTACTGCCTGTGTTGAGAGATATGTTGCCATGTATATCCAAGTCTATGTAATACCCGAAAAGAAAGATGGAAAAACCCCATTGCCATTTTGGCAGTTTACACAAAATACAAAATCCTCTGTCAATCTATAAAGGCGTAACGTTATTCACCGCCTTCCCACCCTTCTCTGCCTCCGACGACTCAGCATCGTCCGACTGTGCAGAGACCTGGCTCGGCATGCTGCTGCCACCGTGGCTGTATGCGAACACGCCATCGCGCCAGACCTCGGGCTGGTCGTTCGTGTCGTGCACCTTCACGGGAAAGAGCAGGTTGGCGCCGTAGTATACCGCGATCGAGACGATGAAGCCGAAAAAGTAGTTGATGGCGTAGATGCCGTCCCATGGGTTGTGGTCGGCTGTCATCTTGATGGAGCGCACGAAGCCGGGGAGGAGTGGCCAGAGACCCATTGCCCTGAAGAGAAGAGAGGTTTTAGAAGTTACGGGGTGGTTTTTTTTTTTTTTTTTTTTTTTTTTTTTGAGGTTCTGAAGCTTTTGTAAAAGACTTACCAGGCGAGCACGGCGCGCCAGTTGAAGCCGGCCGTGTACCAGTAGCGCGAGCTCGAATTGCCAATGTACAGCTCGTCAAGGCAGAGCATGCCCTTGCGCACGAGGAAGTAGTCGGCCACGATCACGCCGGTCATGGACGAGAGGAAGACGGACCAGCCAGACAGGACGCTGAAGATTAATGTCAGCACCAGCATATATTTTTTAAAATTCCATGACACAACTTACGTGATAAAGGTTGATGGCTGGTTGACAAAGTTCCACGGCACAATCGCAATGCCGATGATCATGACGATCGTGGCACCACGCTTGATGTTGATGTACCTCGGTGCGAGCGTGGTCAGGTCCATGCCGGCAGAGACTGAAGTCAGGACGATGCAGAGCGAAGCCTGGCTGGCGAACAGACCAAGGCCGGCAAAGAATGTGCCAGCCCTCGAGGCAGGGGTGAGCGTCGTCTGGACAAACAGGAGAAGCTCAAACGGGTTCCAGAAGACCTGGCCGTAAAGCTTGCTGGACGCGGCCGAGATGAGAATGCCAAAGATGCCGGCCACCATGATGGACAGCGGAGCTGCGACTCCCTGGCCGAACAGGGCAGCGTTGGGGTGTCTCGAGTACCTGGTCCAATCGCTCTGTCCCAGAACACCGCCAGCAAAGCCTCCCAGGAGCGACGTGAGCCCTTGCAGCATGTTGAGGCTCAGCGCAGACCCCGTCACCTTGTTCGGCACCTCGAGCGAGCCGAGCCCGTCAGCAGCAGCAAGCGACCAGATCAGCGTGCCGACGAGTACGGAGATGATCATGGCCGATGCCACGCGGAACGAGGTCTGCAGCTTCTCCGGTGGCACCAGCAGGATAGGCGCGAGGATGATGATGAAGATGAAGAAGCAGATCAGGTCCGGCGTGGTGACGTTGGCGCTGGCCGGCAGCGTGTTCTTCATGAAGATGAACTTGGGCCCGATGATGGCGTTGAGGATGATGCGCGTCGACTGGCCGCCCCAGTACATCTGGATGCCCATGAAGACGCAGCCGGTGAAGACTCGGTTCAGCACAGGCCAAAAGGCACCCCTCATTCCCCACGAGCTTCGGCAGAGCACGGTGAAGCCGACGTGTCGTCGCGAGCCTGGGATTCCGACCAGCGCGGTGACGAGGCCGATGATGATGGAGCCGGCCACGATCATGCCGATGGCCTGACCGAGGCTGAGCCCAAGCGCGAAGAGAGAGGCTCCGATCGTCCAGGTCGCGGTGTTGATGCCTGCAATGATCCAGTAGCCGGCGTAGCCAACCCAGGAGAACGTCCTCCGGTCGTGGGGCGTCGGGATGAGATCCCGGTTCGTCCAGTAATCGTTCCTGTACCCGGCATCATCGTCGACGGGGCATTCCAGCCGTTTGGAGAGCTCCTTGACCCTGTAGACAGCCATGGCGGTGGTGATGGGCAACGAACAAGAAGATACCCGGAGAGAGAGAGCCAACTGACGCTAGGAAGCTGACCATCAAACGGACAAAGTCAACGCTGAAGAGATGCGCGCAAGCCACGAGAAGGAAAAGGGCAACGACGGGCTAGAAGTATGCATGGAAGCGTGCACCTCAAAAGCTGCCACGCTGAATCCCAATAGCTCGGTGACGGGGGAAAAGGCAATAAGCGCTAGAGTGCCATACACCGTCAGAGGCACAGAGAGGGAGCGACAGAAAAGGCATCAGCAGATGCAACGCTTCGGAAGCCCTCCGCGAAGTCACCCAAGTAAACTGTAAAACCACACTTGGCTCCTGCATGAGAAAACGCGCCCAACTTACTTCCAGACGAGCCGTTTTTCCAATTTAGGGCAACTTCACTGCGCCGCACAGCTAAGTTGCAGCCGCCAGCGGTGGTTGAGGAGGGCCACGGCCATGGTGGCTTGCTGGCAACCGTTAGGGTCGAGGCCAGGTGAGAAGATACGCGACCGCCTGATGCCGGGATCTGCCCTGACGAGGCCAGAGATAAGTGCAGCATGCACGAAGATGGCGGTTTCACCGTCCTGCTTTCAGCTCACCCTCTCACCCCGCAGCGCGTCAATCGATCTGCAAGATTGGCAGGTGAAGGATTGCACTTGCTGCACGCGATCGAGCGTAGTCACTTCTGGCCATCTAAGTTGCGCAAGCAATCGTACTGATTAGGCGAGCTTGCACGATTGCACTTTTGAGAGAGAGAGAGAGAGAGAGAGGACACAATAATCTTCCCACTTTTGCATCCCTCTTCACAATTTGAAAAGTTGCTTGCCATGTTTCAACACATCTTCGAATTTTGGCGGCTGCAAGACCTCGTGC
This sequence comes from Erythroxylum anguifugum, assembly GCA_027478595.1. Classification (NCBI taxonomy): domain Eukaryota; kingdom Viridiplantae; phylum Streptophyta; class Magnoliopsida; order Malpighiales; family Erythroxylaceae; genus Erythroxylum; species Erythroxylum anguifugum. The sequence continues at coordinate 4,881 of JANIPN010088991.1, forward strand.
TTGGGGCTGACACCACGACCAGTACTCCTTGCTACGGTGTGACGTTCGGGCCATCTGTCAAACGCCTTTCCAGAGGGTTGCATTAGATCATCCCAAACATCTGGGCATCCGACCCGTCGGTAATTCGGACGTTTATGATTCGGTCGATGCTTGAGATTGACCCCAAAAGGCTCTGCTGCGGCCACGAGTCTTTATCCTTGTACACTATACGATGCTTTGAAACAGTCCAACAGTTTTCCCAGGCATAGCACAGTTAGTTGCAGACTCTCAGTTCACTGACTGACAAAAAAGCCACGCCAGCCACAACAACAGACAGTGTGCCACCATGGGTGGGAGATCAAAGTCTCTCTAGAACAGATTGTTATCCAGTCGTCAGGTCGTCTTGAAAGATAGGCTGCTTGCGGCTGTGATACGGATACTCAGAGTCGTTGCGACGGAACAGATCCAGGTATACAGCCCGGAATAGCACGCGGCGGCTCAAAGTTGCGCGTAGACGGTGCGACGATGGTGGCTCCGGCATGCTCCTGTAGGTATAGTGGAGGAACGTTATTGAGTTGGCCTGCTGACGACCCCCCTGGACCTCTACCAATGACAGCTAAGCGCTAGCCGCGTCAGGGCATCGACACGTTGATCTGAATCGTCACAACGGCCAAACGACGGAGCTTTCCTACCGACATACTTCGCCATTCTCGAGTAGGCCATGGTCTGTCGGAAATTGGCACGCCTTGAGTGAACCCTATTTCTTGAATAGACAGGCTCAGCATGAACCCTTGAACAAATTTATCCGTCTTATTCGAGTCACGTTGCTTTGACAGGTAAGCGGACAGCCACCGACGAAGTCAGTTGCCACGTTTCTGTGGATCGTGAACGATTGGAAATCAACTTGCTGAAGCTGCAGAAGGAAAGACGGCCAATTGCGTTCTTTTGCTTCCTTCATAAAGCAAACGACGTGTTGGGTCATCCAAAAATATGCATTGATCTGTCTTAAACCCTTTATTGGCGAAGCAGTTGTCAAGATCAACGTCTGCAAAACGCAAATCGGCACAGATGATGAGTCAGATGTGAACATGAGATCTCTCTTGGCGATAACTCTCTTCTGTAACTGTTCCTGTTTTCTTTGCGAGCAAGAGGATCAAGACAATGCAGCCTACTGATGCCATATCTATCTCTGAAAATTGCCGGCTTCGGTTGTGCAGAAGAACGGTCACACTCTAACTAACTAACAAACAACTGCAGTTTGCAATCCGAGTGCAAGCAGATTTCTGACCGAGTCAGTAAGCTGGCAAGAGGTTTCCAAATGGAATATGGCTTTCCAAATCATGTAAACGCAGCAACTACTTTCCTTGGCTGAACGATGCGGCGGAAACGGTACTTCCATGTACTCATCGCATATCCTGGTTGAAAACAAATCAAAAGACAGCAGCATGAAACAGAGACAACACATACCTTTTAGTTCGCGAGAAAACGCTCTGTACTTGAATCTTTCACAGTTAGTGTCACGCCATCTTGTATTAGCGCCTGACCCAGGCACAACCGCGCATCAGACGACCTCCGTGCCTGCCTTTCGAGATCTTGAGCCTCGCATTGTTGCAAGACTTTATTGGGTCTGCCAAAACAGTTTGCTTGACGAATTCATGAACCACATTCCCTTGCATTCCATTGCAGACCTCCATGCATGAGCGTCGATAAATCAGTGGCATAAGATAAAACAAGACGAGCCGATCAAACCAGGGGACACGAGAAACCCCCTATCATCTCTTGTCTGACATGTTGCAAGACAAATGAGGAGTGCATGCCCCCCACAAGCCCTGAACATACCTCAGACACGCGAGATTCGAAGGTGGGTGAGCACCGAGATCAACAAGCATGGGAAACATGAACGCTCAAAACCTGAGATGTCAAGGAGTTTGGCTCAGGTGTCTCTAGCTGCAACGGCCACGGAAGTCTCTCATACAATTGCCACGTGGAAAGGCCTCTTTTTGATTGCTAGCGGGTATGAGGTGTCAGCGTCGACTCGACGCATGTTGACAAGCATGATGGCTGCGGCACATGGCAGCATGTGAGCGATCAGGACGACTCCAACGCGTCGTGAATATTAAGCCAACACGGTCTCTGGACGCTACCCAAGCACCTAGATGCCACAGGGTGATCGAAGCGCTTTTGAATGGAAAGAAAAGACTGACATGCATCGGCATTTTCAAGTACTTCGAATGCATTGACGCAGGCACATATCAGTGAAAATTTGTGTGGCAGCTTGTCTTGATCAGGCAGCTGTGAGTATCTTTTCAGATAATGTTGAGTTGAACAATTGTGAGAACGCCATATCCAAAGCCTCGAGACGCCTTGTTTGCCACAAGAGAAAGATCAGACTTGATACAAAAGATTGGTAGGTGCATCTCATTCGATACCAGAATCTTCGGTTTTACTTTTCAAATAATAAGCTCGCAGCTTGGTATCAGAAGTGGCTGTTCGAGAAGCATGAGGACTCTCAGACGATGCGAGCCCACCACGTCACATCTCGAGTCACTGGCTGACAACGGATGGGAGATTTCCACAAGTCGAACAGGAACGGACGCCACTTCCTCGTGGCATCGACTGCCATCAGAGAAAATTTGCTCAGCGGGCTGAACTTTCTATGTCTGGACATGCTTGAGATGAGCTCGTTCACATTGGGAAGGCACCACCGCGTCCATGGCTGAACAAACGCCACCAATCACTTTAGATTCCATGTTTCTTCCACCAGTGCGTAGAAAAGGGAAGGAATGAACGAGATTGTGTTGCCACACCCACGCGACCCCTCAGATCATCTGCTCGTGCGCGACGTCAAGCTACACGAGAAGCAATGGCCAGATCGCAAAAAGATCTGACTCAACCACGGTGAGAGCGTCGATGATGGCCACATTGCGCAAATCACCCGTCAACACACAAAAAGGTGAGGGCGTCTGGCTGCATCCTTCATGATGAGATGTTTCGGTCTTCCTGGTCCATGATGGCAGAACCCCTCAGATCGGCATGACTTCGGGTTCTACCAGATTGAAGCTCCTTCAATATGATCTCAAACACGGAGTGAAAAGTTTGACGTCTGCAAAGATGGTGGCCAAGATGAAAGCCAAAAATGTGGAGCTGTGGCTCGACGGCAGAGCAGTCTGGATTCTCGCAGTGCAGGGACTGCGGGGAAGGTGCAGCCTTGCGGTCGATACACACCTATCTAAGATTGGCAGCTATCGACCACATTTGGGCATCGGCAGATGCACACTGAGTGCCAAGTCGCGCACTAATGTGCCTTGTTTTTTGTGCTGCTTTGCAAACATCGAATCGTATTCGGTGCAGATCAGAGTCAAGAGCTTGGCTCGAACAGCTTCTGGTCAGGCAGCAAGCCGGGAAGAATGCACGCCTTCAAGTTGCCCGGATCATTATGTAATTGAGCATCCAGGTACTCAGGCGGGACAGATGCTTCCTTGACGTGAACTCGTTGAATCTTATTCATTGTTGCAAGTCGCCTAGGATTTGCTTTCTAGAAACAAATCCGCAGATGTGGGGTTCGGATACCAGGTAGTCAACCAGAGTGCGTGGGAGATGCTTTAACGACCACACAAGCTCAGCAAATGCTTGAGCAGCCAAGCAAAGGCTTGTCCAAAGCAAATTTCTCACGGCTCTAAATATAGGCCAAGATACTGGCCAGCACTTTCCTCTGAGACTGATACGGTGCGTAAATGCGTGGTGTATGGAAATGAGCAAATCCAAGGATGGATAGCCGTTTTGAATAGGAAAGCAGCCAGTGCGTTGCACCCACAGTTAGCGGAAGATGGCAGCCACTCCACATGGAATCGACTCGCGATATTGGTAAGGGCGTGAAGCCCAGCTTGAGTCTCATGGACACTTGGACTTGATATACGGTCATCACAATGGATGAACAGGCAATGTGAGGCGCAAATACCCACGCAAGGCTCACCTGCAAGAGGAGAAGGGTGCTGCTATCCCTCGTCATATCACAGTCCTGATCGACTCAAACATTATACATGCACGTTATTGACCCAATTTTGAAAGAAAAGATAGATGGCATGTGCCATTGTGTCAATACGCGCCCGTTTCATGAGGCTAGCATTCGGCGTAACCGAAGAAGGACGAGGCTACTCTTGCCTGGAGGATCACAGCCATGGCTTTGTCGACTCCGGAGCGCTTAATCTTGCAGCGGACAGCCGAGCCTGCGAGACCGGAAAAGGATTCTATGAGTAGAAAATTTCGATCAAGTTGACATCAAGTCGAGCAGTGGCGGCAGATTCGCTGATTACGCACCTGTTTTGGAGTCATCGTCGTCGGCTCAGTGGCGTGCGGTGATTCCCCGGTAGCAAGGTCGATGGCTTCGGCAGCCCCGGCAGGCCTGACCTTCTAGAAAAAGCGGATCATCAAGACCTCGACGATTCCATGTGGCAACTGAATTTTTCCCGTATCTCCACAAGTACCGTCAACCGTGTCTGACGCAGCTGCTTGCAAAGTCAGCACCACAAAGAGATTACGGCAAGAAAGCAAGGAAATGCGCATCTCTGTCGCCCGCCTGCCTGCCAGATCATCAGCACGAGCCGGATTGCGCCAACATCCAAAGCCAACAAACTTCTTTGTCTTCGAGGCTGCAGCCGCCTTTTCGAAGGCAATGCAAACTCAGAATCTGGTGCAAGCTTATACCGTACTTTCTACAATGATCTTGATAGTTTGCGGTCTCGTAAGAGCCAGCATGACACTGCCGACGCTACCGGTGTACGGCCATTCGCTGCACGCTTCCGGAAGCGAGTCGAAAAGGGACCTAGAACCCTGTACAACAGCCGAAGGTCAGAGGGGCACGCAGGGCTGCTGCAGCGATTTCACTCACTGAGTTTCGTGCCAGGAGCGTAGCGTATGCCAGTCGTGGTGGCTGAAAACGCCCCAAGCGCTCAGACGATCACTCAGCTCCTAGCTCTCCCGCAGATGCTAGTACCAGCAGTCACAGCACCAAGCCCCGTCGGTGGGTGGTGATGGTGATGACGACGCCTCCTGCGGGTCTTTTTTGCGTGCATTTTGCCTTGAGATTATTGCCCAGTACATTGGCGACGGCAAGGCGGCTGCAGCAGCAGCGGCAGGCTCGCTGTTTGCGGAAGTTACGGGTCGCACGAGGCTTCGCCAGCCACCCAAGCGTGCAGGTGACTGCCAGCGATGCCAGTGCCAGCGATGCCAGTGCCAGAGGCCATGACTTTTTCGCAAACAGCTCTATTCCCAGACTTTCTCACCGTCGAGAAGCGGGTCGTCAAAGAATGAGCGCTTTTGTGATTACTCCTCAGCCTGATCGACGTCTGCAGAGCAAACCGATAGGATGCTCCGGAGTGAGACGATGTGATTTGACATGATTGCTGGCTTCATCACCCGCATCTGATACAACACGAAATGGATGGTCCGCCAGCGGCCAGTCAAGTGTGAGCTTAAAAGCATTGTTGGACGACGGATGTCTGGCTTCTTTGTGTTGCCCAAAAAAAATAATCGAAAACGAGCGATTCTCGGCATGGGAGTTTGTAGGTTTTTGGCGGCGCTCGGGACTACCGTCAATCTCAGACTTTCCGATCTATCGTTGAACCCTGGACGAGTTCCTCGTACATGGTCGACGTCGTCGCCAGTCTTCTGTCTTCTTGCCTGTTTGGGAAGGTAGATCTGGTTCATTTCAATCGGCTCAGGGAGTTTCGTTACAGACTTCATCTTTTCAAGATCTGGAGGTTCTTCAAAGCTCAAGAGAAAGGAGGTGGCGCGTACGGGTGACGGATGGTGGTAACAGAGAGACCCCATGGGGCTTTCCCAGCGGTCTACAGTGGATTTCCCCGCGGGGAGGCCAGCTGAGGCCAACTGCGCACCCACGCGCGGCATCGATGCACCCCCGTAATCCTGAAGTCTGCTCGCTGCTCCCTCCAGCGACTCTACGCCGCACGCTAGGAGTCCTGCCCGACAGGCGGCACCTGGGATAGAGCACGGGTGGGCAGCCAGTGAGATGCGAGCAGAAGCTGAGAGAGACAGCGAAAGTGGCATCGGCCGCATCCAAAGATCGGAGTTTGGAATGTTTCGACTCCGCACTTCTTTTCCCCACAGAAAGATCAGAGCTCTCTTTGCACTCCCGACCAATCCAGCTCGCCCCACCATGCCCATTTCTCGACGGGCCTTCGAGTCAGCCTGGCATACGGCCAAGTCTGGAAGACAGCAGATCGTTGTCTGATCTCTGATCGGCCGCAGCACGCAGTCTCATGTGCGCAGATGTATGACTCCATCTTTCTTGAGATTACGGGCAGAGTGGTGGAGCTGAAGTGACAAGAAGCTCAGTCGTGTCTCTTTCACGATGTGGCAGCTGCGAGAGTTCGGTTCATGAGAAAGTTGGAGGCGCGTGCTTCAAGCGTGATGGTTGGGTGTCTTTCACCCCGCGAAGACGATGGCCTCTGAGGACTTCAGTGGGGGGTTCTTTCCTGTCCATTTGCGGAACTCTCCCCGCCGGGGTGAAGAAGGACAAGGCAGTGTATAAGCAGTGCTGCTGCCGCAAGCGGCCAGGGCCTGAACGCAAGGAAGGGGCTCCTCATCCTTTCCTCACCCTTTTTTTTTTTTTCTCTGTTTTTTTTTTCCTCTCCTCCCTCTGTTCCACCCGGGTCGCGGCCTCATCCATAGTTCAGCTCGCTAGCGACGGTTTTGCTTCCACGCCCCGGCTGTGCTTGGCATCACCCTTACTTGTGGGTCCTGCGCCGATTGGGGCTTTGAAGGCGCACTCCTGCCTGCGGGAGCACACTAGTCGAAATACAAGCTAGCCGAAGCCAACGACAAAGCTCAGCAGGGTGTTGCCCCGTGCCAGGGTACAAGTCATAGAGAGAGAGAGAGAGAGAGAGAGAGAGAGTGTGTGTGTGTGTGTGTATGTGAGTACGTGTGCCCCAGCAACCAAACGCGGGCAAGGCGTGTAGGAGTGCAACTAGCAGGTAGTAGACTCCTGTGTAGCAGAAAGTAGTGGTAGTTGTTCTAGTGGCAGCTTCGGCTTGCCGTTTGCCGTCGTTTCTGGACAAGATCGCATTCGAGGTACTGGGATCCAAGACCGGCGAAATATCGACTGGTCTCGTTCTCTCTCCAGTGTCTAGCTTCTTTTTCCCTTCCCCTCTGGCTGTAGCCACGAGTAACCTGCAGTTGGTGGGGGGAAAAGAGGAAAGACTTGCACCAAAGCAAGCTCGTGGCAAGGCTGCTAGTCCCGTAGCGGCAATACAGCTCTCTCTACCACTACACAGCAACATTTGCGTGCCGTCAGCCGTCTCCTCCTTCCACAGACGGAGATCCTTGCACTCACGCAAGTACGCCTGAAGTTTTTGCCTTGGTGCCGCCATTCGCACTCTCGCTTCGTAGTGCTCCTCCACCTCCTGGTCGTTGCCGTTTGCGTGCCACATAAGACTGGCACCATCCCCAACCTTTTCTCTCGTTGCTCGTTCTCCTCTGACTGGCACTGCTGACCGTCTGCTCTCTCTTCAGGCGCGCCTCTGTCTTTGGTATCCTCTTTTCCTCTGTCAGCTTGAGGTTCTCACCAACCCTTTCCCCACCCTGCCCTGCCTGCCCACCGTCGGCTGTGACACCGCAGACCAACAACGGCAGCTGTGTGATCGTCGGATCGCCAAAGTCAAATAGCGGCTGGCAGCTGCTCGTTCTGCTCACCCATCTACACACACACACACACACACACACACACACAGAGGAAGGAAAGAGCTAAGGAGCCGCCATCATGAGCGATTCAAACTCCATCAACGCTCCGGTGGAGAAATCCACCATGGCTCACAAAGAGTACGAGCCGGAGCCCAGCATGATCGAGGGCGGCCGCTCTCAGTCCGTCTCTCTGAGCCGGAACGTGACGGCAAAGTAAGTCATCGACCAATATTTTACAGCATCTCGAACATTTTGATCAAGACATCCATCGTTGGAGGGAAAAAAAAGCGGCATCACCTTTTGGTTCCAACATTGCTCTCGCAAGTTTATTGCACAGCCGTGACTGACCCCGTTTGTGTGTGCTATAGGATTCAGAACCCTCTTGCCGGCAAGTCGCGTGACGAGCTGTGTGCCGAGGTTGCCACCTTCGCCCAAGAGGTCGGCCTGACGGAAAACACCGGCCTCCTTCAGAAGGGTGCTCTCGTCGCCCAGCAGCCCGACCTGTTCGAGGAGGTTGCCGAGCTTGACGACACGGAGCGTGAGGCTCTCCGCAACGAGACGCTGCACAAGTGGAGGCAGCCGCGCCGCCTCTACTTCACCATCATCCTGTGCTCCATCGGCGCTGCCGTCCAGGGCTGGGATCAGACCGGTTCCAACGGTGCCAACTTGTCCTGGCCCGTGGCTTTTGGCGTCCCGGAGGACGCATCTCAGTACAATGCCCTGCTCGTCGGTGTCGTCAACTCGGGCCCCTACATCGCCTCCGCTGGTCTCGGCTGCTGGCTGTCCGACCCTCTGAACAACTGGGTTGGTCGCCGCGGCACCATCTTCTTCTCCGCCGTCTTCTGCCTGCTGTCTGTCATTGGTTCCGCCGTCACTCAGAACTGGCAGCAGCTCTTCGTCACTCGCCTGCTCCTCGGAATTGGCATGGGCTCCAAGGCCTCGACCGTCCCAATCTTCGCTGCTGAGAACTGCCCGGCCTCCATCCGTGGCGGTCTCGTCATGTCCTGGCAGATGTGGACCGCCTTCGGCATCTTCCTCGGCTTCTGCGCTAACCTGGCTGTTTACAACACCGGCGACATTGCCTGGCGCCTCCAGCTCGGCTCTGCCTTCATCCCGGCCGTTCCTCTGGTCGTTGGCGTCTACTTCTGCCCAGAGTCTCCACGCTGGTACATCAAGAAGGGTCGCTATCGCGAGGCTTTCAGCTCTCTTCTGCAGCTTCGCAACACCCCGCTGCAGGCTGCCCGCGACCTGTACTACATCCACGCCCAGATCGAGGCTGAGCAGGAGTTCATTGGCAAGTCCAACTACGTGACCCGCTTCATCGAGCTGTTCACCATCCCTCGTGTCCGCCGCGCCACCCTCGCCTCCTTCACCGTCATGCTGGCCCAGCAGATGTGCGGGATCAACATCATCGCCTTCTACTCCTCCACCGTCTTCCACAAGCTGAAGGACACCAACAACCTGCAGACTCTGCTCGCCTCGTGGGGTTTCGGCCTGATCAACTGGATCTTCGCCTTCCCCGCCGTCTTCACCATCGACACCTTCGGCAGGCGGTCTCTGCTGCTGTTCACCTTCCCGCAGATGACCTGGTCGCTGCTCGCGGCTGGCGCCTGCTGCTTCATCGAGGACAAGACCGCCCAGCTCGCCACGGTGGCGCTCTTCATCTACATCTTCGCCGCCTTCTACTCGCCAGGTGAGGGTCCCGTGCCGTTCACCTACTCGGCCGAGGTCTTCCCGCTGTCTCACCGCGAGGTCGGCATGGCCTGGGCCGTCGCCACCTGCCTCGGCTGGGCCGCCGTGCTCTCCATCACCTTCCCCCTGATCCTGGAGTCTTTCAAGATCTACGGCGCCTTCTTCTTCTACGCCGGACTGAACGTCGCCGCACTGATCATGATCTTCCTCTGGGTGCCCGAGACCAAGCAGCGCACGCTGGAGGAGCTCGACTACATCTTTGCCGTGCCCACGCGCAAGTTCATGAAGTACCAGGTCACCGAGGCTCTTCCCTGGTGGTTCAAGCGCTACGTCCTCCGCAACAAGACGGCCACCCTGCGCCCTCTGTTCACCATGGACGAGGGTGTCACGGACCAGCAGAAGATGGCTCAGGCCATCCACAAGCACTGAGCAGCAGCTTCGCGGCTATTGCATCGTTTGCTTGTTCTGGATTTGATCTTCATGTACATTCGATGCTGATTCAGAGCCTTTCTCTCGGGTATGAATGGCATCCCATGACGATATAATGAGGAGATTTAAGGGGATTGGATTTGATCGGGAAGGAGAGAAACGGCACCTTTAAACTGCCACAAGATTTTTGGTAGGAGATTTTACGTGATACCTCGACTGTCTGATTGACGCCCGGGTCTAGTCCGAATTGACAGATCCGTTCTAAGATTAGACAGGATTTGATACTTTGAATTCATTCTTTCAATATTTAAAATTTGCCTCCTGCTTCTACGTTGAAAGTCTCTATTAAAAATTTAAATAGCTGGTAGCACAACCCAGACTCCTCATCCGGGACGGTTGGGCATCCCTACGTGATACATAGAAATTTCACACTAACCACACGTTTGAAGACCTCTTCTTTGCCACGCTTTTGTCTGACCAAACGCAGCGTGACACCGGGCTTCAAGCAAGTTAATTGACTCATATGATTAACAGATGACATAGTAGAAGCTTGCAGAAATATTTTCAAAACTCCTGAGAGTAGTCAAAAGTAGTGCTCCTCAGATCGTGTCGCCACTGCATCGTTGCGGCTGCATGTGCTGACCTCGAGATTTCGGCACGCCGACCGTTCCACGGCAAGCGGGGAGCAAAAAGTGAGCGCCTTTGTCTGACTACCGCGCCCGCTACCACGCTCAGGCACCTTGCTCTATACTTTCTTGTATACTTAATAATATAGCCTTTGATATATATGTTGATATCTGGTTATATACTAAGATATATACTAGTTAATCTGTTCAAGTAAGCACATCTTATTGTGTATGTTGATGGGTATCTGACTCGGCACGCCAGGCTTGGATCGGGCGCGTTCACTTTCTGCACGCCGCTTGACGGGTCAACGCCGCCCCACTTGCTGCCGAGTACATCGAGTACCCGAGTTTGTTTCCTTGTCGTATACTACTTGCGTCTGCTTAGCCGTCTCGGCTGCAGTCAAAGCACAATGCTTTGATCCCTTTGATTTCCATTCGAAATCCATGTCTGTACTGAGAAGATACCAGCTCTACCTTTGGTCTGCTGCTCCCGGGCGTGAAGCTACGAGAACAGTGGGCGATGGCGGCAGCTTCCGAATTGAGAATTCCTTATGCGGCTCCACTCATGACAACTACACATCTGCAAACACTGTTATACTGCTGTCGGTAGTCATGTCTGGCGAGTGGCGATATACGCTCTGGAGGGTTTTTTCCATCACAGCGCGGACGAGATTGGAGCCCGTCCCGTCTCCGAGTCGCTCCTTCCGCATCTCGACATGGCAAGTGCAAAGACTGCCTGCAGCTTCCTCATGCAGCGTGAGATCACTGTCGGTGATATCACCTCGATAACTTGGACGCTGTGGGCGCGCAATCAGGGTTTGGATGATCTCGCGCACGCTGAGAGCCTGCGCCCCATGTTTCTGGCTCTGGCCGTGTGACAGATGTGTCTGACCTACTCTGCTGTTCGATACTCCACCTCTTGGCGTCATGTTGCCCATTTCTCTACTCATCGAATCAAGCCTTGCCCAGAGTGCTCATCTGATGTCCTATGCGAAATCTTGATCGCCACATGCTGTCCAATTCTTTTTCGTCTTCCCAGGCATGCCCAAGCCTCCCTCTCGCAAGAAGACACCATCTTCCACTATGCGAGCTCTTTCTCTTGGCGGATGTCAGGCATCGTCTGGAAAGAGCAAGAAGGTTGCAACATCCAGCAACATGCAACCTGAAGCGAATTTGTGGTCTCCAGAGGTCATGGCAGTGGAAGCGTACTACTCCTCCAGCAGCGTAAACCACCGCGGAGACCGGGTGTGGAAGCACACCAGCCCTGCGTCTCGACGATCAAGTGATGCTATAAGCCTGGTTTTCGACTCGGTCTCTCGAAGAACCACCTCTCATACGGGCGAACCAGTGAAGAAGAAGAAGGTCCTGAAAGTCGTCAAAGCTGCTGAGATTTTGGTGCGTCAATCTGTGTCTATGAACGTGTAGTGAAGCTCGCAAGGGAGCCAGCTTTTGCACCAACGATCATGCTTCGTATGGCGACTGACTGTCAATCTGCCCAGGAACAACTCTATCTTGAAGACTTGAGGCAATCGAGCAATTTCGGCCAGCAATACGATACGGGCCTCAATGCCCGAGGCCGGGTACTGATTTGCTGCCAAAGGCCAGTGCTTGCAGTGAAGTACACTACGGAAGACTACAAAGTGAGAACTCTTGACTGAATTCTCGTTTTGCACCATTGACACTGATTTGAAGGTACGGTGCTTCCAAATTCATTTCCTTCATGGCCATGAGTATGACAGCAGCACGAAAGCCATTTTGGCATGTGGCCTACCCATCTCTGGTATGAAGGAATCTAGGCAAATGGTGTCTGATCTGCCACAACAAACGTACCTGCTTTGGGATGACCACCTGCAGTCCTTCTCGCGCGGAGCTGTGGACGAACCGCGTGCTCAACCTCCACCGCATCCTTATTCCCAAGGGTCCATGAGTCTCGGCTACCCGTTCGACAGACAAAGCCAGCACATGCCTTCACCCCTGGCTCCCGACAGTGCAGGCGGCGCATCGGTCAGGTCCAATCATTCTGGCATTGACATGTCTCAGCGTGACACCATGCCACCACCAGGAATGCCATTTTCGTACGCTGGCCGGCACTCTGAGTTTACCTTGCTCAATGACCAACGTCAGCCTAACAGGGTCTTTCCAGCTCAGGCATATCCGGAAGCCATGGATACTTCAGACCGCTTGGCGTCAGGAGGAATCCTTAGAACTACCACAGCCAGCACCGACAATCCTCAATTCGATAGGGTTGGACTACATCAGTATGGCCATAGCCGTCAAGAACACCCAGACCCACTTGCCTTTGGCGTAGGACGCAATTTAACGTATGATAGTCACTCACAACCGCCGTTGAGCCGTACTGGAAGCCTGGATATGGGAATTGGCACAAGTCACAGCCTTCCTCCGCCACCGGATCGCTATCGTCAGACATCTGCACAACGCGCACACACGGGCCCTTCAGTTCAAGAGTTTACAGCTGGGTTTGTCAGCTCACCCTGGATGCGGGACTTTAACACGCCTCGGCCAGCTCAGACGACGGGCAATCAGCCTACGCGACCGTCGACTTTGCCGGCGAACATTGTTGATGAAGAACTTCCTCCAAGAAGGACGCTGCCATTTGCTATGACTTCGCGAACCGAGAAAACGACGACAGCACCCGCCAGAGCCAAAACCGGAGACACTGTCGCTGAGGAATCTACTGCAACAAAAACTCAGCCAAAAGGCCGCAAGCGTCCTGCAACAGCCCCAGGTGTGAGTTCGCCGCCGTCCAAGGCTCCAAAGAGAGCAAGGGCTGGGCCTAAGAGCAAGAAGCCTGCCACCACATTGGTTGAAGACCAGCCCGAGGGTGATGGAAAGAGCGCCGTCACACCCAAAGCGCCTGCATCTGCACCAAGGCCTCGTAGCGCAAGACGAACGCAGTCCGAGACAGTCAACAAAGCCAAGGCCGGCACCGGTGCCAACAGGAGAGTTACTAGAAGCAAAACGACCGCCGCGAAGAATAAGGAGCAGGCAGTGGACGTGAAGAAAGCCTTTTCCACGCCAAGCGAGGGCGCAGACGACCGGCCCAGCAGGACTGATGACCAGCCGAGCGACATTGAGGTTGTACAAGTCTCGGACGAGCCTCCTGTGGCCTCATCAGCTGTTCCCAAAGAAGCCGTGACTGATACCACTTCCAATCCTGTGGGTTCAGCTATGCAAACAGACTCAAAGCTGACGAATGATGCTGGTACAATGACTGAGACTATTGCCGAAGTGGTGCCACCGTCTCCAGAGGCTACTGATCCCCGGACAATAGCTCCCACTTATAAGGATAGCGCGACACAGACACAGCTGATTACACTGGATGCCGCTGTACAGTCCGAGGAAAGTCCTGCAGCTATAACAGAGACGAATACGGTGCCTCAAGATGCTGAAGCAAGACAAGAGGACGATCGCGTCGGGACCGATGCGCCGACCACGCAGAACTCGGCACCAACATCTCTGCCGGTGCCACTGGTGCAGCCGACGCTGATTTCAACAGAGGGTCTCACGAGGGAAGAGCTTCGGCTCCTGCGAGGTCTTGCAGAGACTGGAGAGCATCTGGAAATGCTAATGAAGCAGACGAGGCCGACACTGGTGGCGATTTCAGACGATATGATCGAAATTCCAGCGACCGAGCCAGCGCCTGCGGATGCTGATGAGTCTCGGCAGCGACAAAGCGAGTCACAGCACCAACAGTCTCCACAAAGATCTCGGCAGCGAAGGAGTCAGCAGCAGCAGACGCGAAGGAGGGTCACGAGACAGATGACCAAGGAAGGCCTGGGAGATGAGGCGACTGCTCGAGGATCTGGACCAGCTAAAGCCACTGCTGGTGGAGGGATATGGAGGATCGTCTCGAACAATGACGCCGTGTCACGTACTGCCGACTCGCATCGCACACCGCGGGGAGCTGCGGTAGAGAGCATGTTGCACGAGCTGCTATGCAAGGACAGCTTCACGAAGCTCTGCGAAGAAGTCAGCAAGGTGCTGAGGGCGAGTCCAGCTACCAGTCCTGCCTGATCTTTCCATCCTCACGAACGTTTTTGCTGGTCATATTGATGATAACAAATGCTGCAGTCTTACCTCGGCAGTTTTAGCAATTGCTTGAATATTTGGACGGAAAGGAAATGGGTGATTTGCTTGGAGAGATGGCAGATGCGAAATTCATGTATCAGATAGCTGATAGCTAATAAACGCGCTGTATCTCAATCAATACAATCAAGACTTTCAACCGAACCATTCAGATCCTGCATTCCCCGAATATTTCAAGACGGTATATTAAACTCAAACGCAAAACACAGACTTTGACCCAGCTAAGAAAACGCCAGACCCAAAAAAAAAAAAAAAACTCAGGTTCCGCAATCTCTGCTGCATTTTGGCATCTCTCGAC
>JANIPN010089463.1:0-19690 GCA_027478595.1 Erythroxylum anguifugum
CGGTAGGGGAAAGAACCACGAGGGCTCGAGCGGGATACAGGGGTCAGAGCCCGGCAGAGTTGAAAATTATTCTCTTCAAACAAAACACGGTCCCCAAAGTGAAGCCCGACTAAACAGAGCAAGTTCTTATTTATACTGGCCGCAAACCGGTTCATGGAGCTTGTATGTTAGAAGATTCTGTTTGGACAGTTACGTTCTAGGGATTCATTTGGACAAACCATGTCATGAGTCATATCCTCAGCCTCGTTCTGTCCCCCCCCCCCCTTTTAATGTGATAGTCGCCCGAGAGTAGATGCGGAGATTTCTGGTCAAGTAAAAGCCCCCAACATGTACGTTTTAGCGCTCTATATTTCCCTTTGTGGCTGATGGTCCGACGGCCCGATACAGACCACCCTGTCCGAGTCTTACAGCCTCGTGGGGGTGTTTCTATGTGTACTATGTATGCGCGCGCGGAAACTAGGCGCGGCGCGGAAAGCAGGTTCCAATTCTACTATGTACACAGCCCACATCCATGAGCCCCACCGTATTGTGATCGAGCCTAATTCGACTAAATGGTCGCAACCGCCTATAGCATTCTAGGGGGGTATGGGACCATGTCTGAGTTAACCTGTAGTGGGAAGGGGTTCACGAGGCTGTGCTTAGGAGGCGGTTCATGCTAATTCCGCACTTCGAGCTCTACAAAGACATCAGGCTGAAACTGCAGTGCTTAGACTATTAGCAGCACAAGACATGGACAGAGATCTTGGCAGTGACAACGGTGTCCAATTAACTAACGTCGGTCAAAAGTCAGATGGGAAAGATGTTCGGGCATGGGTACTGTTCAAGGTAGGGACCGCGATCTTCCCAAGGCTAGCGCACGACTTCAAAAGTAGAAGTGCCTCTTGACATTCGACAACCTCCCCCCAGATCCTTTATCGAAGCCATGGACAAAATCGTTACCCAGTTTACGAATGTTGTCGTTGATGCGCCGCCTCCCTATCAAGCTGGCGCTCCTCAGAGAGGCCAAGGGCGCCTCCTTGAACTGGCAAGCCAATTTGGCATTCAGTTAAACTCAGAGATACAGCCGCTAGATACAGATGCTCGTGCTACGAATACTGTCACCAATGAATCCTACGATACTGTCCAAGCATTGCTTCTCAAGCGGCGGCTTACGGATCCCGCATACAAGGCACCCACAAGGTTCTCTAAGTTGTTCAAGTCCAAAGAAGAATCTGAGGAATGGACATACAAAGAGCTCAACCACGCGCTCAAGGTGGCAGTATCGAATAGAGGGCCATTAGACCATGTTCAACTACTTCTGCAAATGGGAGGCGATCCTGATGTATCGCGGCACGCCAGCGATAATATGTGGAAGAAAGTCACAAACCAAGACCAAACGGAGCAGAGAAACGATCTTCTACAGCTAGCAACACGTTCTTGCGATGCTAGAATGGTCCAGGTTTTAGCGAGAAAATGTCAACAGAGAAGCCTAGACGATTCTCTTTGTATAGCCGTTGAGCAACGCGACGTCAACAAAGTCAAAGTTCTGCTCGAATGCGGAGCAAATACAACAGAACTTCACCAGTTATTCATCTCGGCCTTTACTCCAGGGAATGAAGAGATAGTCGAATTGATGCTATCGTCTCCAAAAGGTCCTTGTTCAGAATGTAGAGCTTTAGGCCTCGTGAAGGCTGTCGACATGCGCTCACAGAGGCTCGTAAATGCTCTGCTCAGTCTGGGAGCCGGAACAGACTACAAAGAAGGACTAGCAATGTTTCAAGCAGTTCGCCAACAGCTCTATGGTGTGGCTATTGCGATTGCGTCCAGTCGAACTCCTCCAAGACCTAACATACTTGATATTGTTGCAGCAAAGGCGTTCGAGGAGCTTCCTTCTCCAGAAGCAAGGTACCGAATGATAGAAATATGTCTCTGTGGAGGTGCAAAAGGCCAACATACAGAAAGGGTACTACATATCGCTTCGGAAAAGAATCAACAAGACTTGGTACTGTTGCTTCTGAAGCACAATGTTTCCCTTGATAGCGCCGATGGGAAGGCACTTTGCAGTGTGGTAAATTACGAGTATGAAGCTCTATTTAACATGATGCTTAGCAGTACAACCAGCAAAACAACACTAAGCAACGCGTTAATAGCTGCAGTATGGGCACCCAAGCTCGGTCTTTCATTCGCAGGGACGCTTATTGCCAAAGGCGCTTCTGCTAGTTTTAAAGATGGCGCACCCATAGTAGAGGCCGTCAAAGCCCTTCGATACGACATGTTAGAGGCCCTGCTCTCGACAAAGCCTTCTAAGCCGGCCTTGGGTGCGGCCCTAGGTGCAAGCTTACGTCTACCTATAGATAAACGAAAAGGGATGATTACCATGTTGATACAATCCGGCTTGGATCAAGAAACACTTGACTGCAACCTTATCTTTTTGGTGGAGAACGAACCATCTGACCACGACTCCATGGCATTGATCTTGAAGGCACATGCCGTGCCCGATGCTCAAGGTGGACGATCAGTGATCTCATCAGCTGTGGCAATGAATCTACAGTTATTAGCAATGCTCAACAATTTCGTCGTATCGAAGGAGGATGTATACACTGGGGCAGTTTCAGAAGTCGTGAAGAACCCAGCATGGCGTAGCAATGGAGGCCTCGCCACTCTGCAATTTCTTTTAGAAAATGGTGCAAGCCCTTTAGGACTTGATGACTGTCTACGTGAAGCAGCCGTTAGATTCGACGCGCAAGCCGTTTCATTCTTATCGGACTGGATTAAAGAAAGTGTTATATATACTGTCGCATTTGCAGACATGCTCGAAGCTGGTAACGAATGGCTCGCACCACCGAATTTAAAAGTGGTCGAGATGCTTCTCGAAAACGGAGCAAGCGGTCAAGTAGTCAGCATGGCACTTATCCAGGCACTCAAAGCGTTTATGGAAGGTAAAGCCCGTGAAGTTCTCCTCGATGTGCTTTTGGAACATAGCGTCGACATCAACTACAGCGGCGGTCTTGCACTTCTCCTAACTATCAGGGCTGGAAGAATTGACTTACTAGTCAAGATACTCAGATTTAATCCATCAGTCCAAACGCTATCAGTCGCCTTCAACGTCGCATTGATTTCCAACTTACCGGTAGATAAGACCATAGGTGCTGTCGAAGCTCTTTTCCTAAACGCCGAGAACAAACCCGATCCAACCTTTCAAATGGACGGCTTAGACCCGCCATTGTTTCTTGCTTTGAGGCTCTATCCATCCTCAGCTAAACTCGTCAGTCGCCTTTGCGAGTTCAACTGCAAGGTAGACGTCACCATTGGCTATCATGTCTTTGGTAGACAAGAAGCCAAAGAACAGCCCAGGCAACAAGGCAGCCCCCAGCCGCAAAACAACAATCAGATTGTAAAAAGCGCACCTGGTGTGCGTGAGCCTGTTGTTGAGCCTGAAGACGAAAAGGAGAGCGATGCTCCTGAGGAAGCCGTTACTCCCCTTATCTGGGCTTGCTCTCAACTTGGGAAGGACGCACCAACTCCTAGTGTTATTGCTGTTCTACTTGAATATAGAGGTACAGTCTACATTCGCTTCGTGAAATTGCGTACTAACGTATCTAGCTGATGTTAACTTCACTACTCATTGGTCTAAGAGCACACCATTGCTACTTGCAACTCGGAACATGAAGCC
Source organism: Erythroxylum anguifugum (assembly GCA_027478595.1). Taxonomy (NCBI): domain Eukaryota; kingdom Viridiplantae; phylum Streptophyta; class Magnoliopsida; order Malpighiales; family Erythroxylaceae; genus Erythroxylum; species Erythroxylum anguifugum. Next base: position 3,653 of record JANIPN010089463.1, read on the forward strand.
AGACATAGTAGGCGTGTTAGCTAAACATAAGTCTCCTGTTAATACCAAAGATCGGTTTTCGAGGTCTCCCTTGTTCTTCGCCGCCGGAAACGGGGATGTTAAATCAGCACAATTACTGATACAAATGAAGGCCAAGAACAACGACGGCAGTCTTCATGAAGCCGCGCGTGAGTTGCGAGTGGGTATTGTTGGTCTACTTCTCAAGAACGGCCACGACCCAGACTTTACATCAACAAAGCATCAAGGGCTTACCCCGTTGGGTGAACTTTGCATGTACAGCAACTGCGAAGGCTTGGTAAGTAACGTCGATGAGTGCATAGATCTCCTTGTCAAAGCAAAGATGAATCCTTTGAAAAAGTGGAGAGGAAAGACGGTCTTGTATTTAGCTCTGGACAACCCCATTGCTGTTCCAGTCACCTCTTCTCTTCTGGAGCGATTGATGTACAAACATGTCGGAAACGAGGCCAATATTTTTCGTCACAACAAATTGAACTACTCGCCTACAATGTATCTTGCCAAAGGTCACTTCGCTGGATCCCAGTCCACGCTCAACCAGCTTATTCAGCTCCTCAAGAACCACGGTGCGGAAGACCACTACTACGCGGACGAAGGGTTGATGCAGCCTCATGACGCAGCAGGGATGCCCGACTTTATCATCCAAGCTGAGCGACGTCGTCGCAAACATGAAGAAGACATATCTCGCGAAATCGAGCGCGAAAGCGCCCGACTTCAGGCCGCGGAAGCAAAACATCAGCAGTATATGCAGCACCAAGACCAACGCTTCCAACAACAGCAAGCGCACATGGCAAGTAACGCACAGCTACAGCGAAACATTGACTATCAACGCAACATGCAAGCCCTCGAACACAAACGCAATGTAGCACTGACCCAACTCAACCAAGACCGCCAGGCTTTGCAGACAAAGATCGAGGGCAATCGTGTTCAAGCCGCTGCTCAGCGCCAGCAGCTGGAGTACAAGCAGCATGTGAGCCAACTCAACAGCGTCGAGCAGAGGCGTCGTGTGCAGACAGACTATGAGATGAAGAAGCAGAATGTGCAGACACAGGCTGCGCTAGCTAGTATCAAGGATAGGGCTAGCGCCGCGGCGACGGAGAGGAAGAAACAGGGTCTGATTATGGACGTAAAAGCAAACTATGAGAAAAACAAAAATGATACACATGCAAAGATGGTGCAGGCGAGATTGAAGCAGCAACAGAAAGCCATTACTTCACGATAGTTTGGAATCACATATTCTTGAAAATTCTACGATTTACAACGTTTTGTTAAATACGTATTGAGAATGGAGACGACCGATTCACTGCTTGAAAAACTGATTGGAGCTCTACATGATGAGTTGTATACTAGCGAATGTAATAAGGTGAACTAGATGTTTGAAATCAAAGTATATCAAGGGGTCCAGCAGTGTGATGAGCTCTAAGGCCGCGTAGTCTTTAGACACGGTAAGATTATGTAGAACTGAGAGACAATAGCACACGCTCTCGGGCCGTCAGGTGTCTGTTAGTCCCATCTCTCAAGCCTTGGTTTGTGATCCAATCCTTCGCTACCATACGCTGAAGTATAAGAACTGCGTAGTAAGTCTTAAAACCGAGTTTGTTGTCTAGAATCTCGACGTTGTTATTGGGTTTGTTACCATTTTCGCGCTCGTCATTGTTTCCAGGTTCACTGCCCTCTCCAGAAAAGAATGCAGCATCCATCGAGGGTAACTCTAGCCTATAGCGGCTTAGTTTTGGTTTGTAAGGGTATCGAACAGTTGATTCAACTAGTATTCCAGCCTTTATTTCGTCGCGATATTTATCTAGTGCGAGATGGTACCGGTCTAGTTCATCGTGGTACTTATTTAAATCGAAACGGTACTGAACTATTTCATCCAGATTCCGGTTAGTCGTGAACCTTTCGTTGCGTTCGTCGTCCTCGCTCTGAATAGTGCTTTCCCCCTTGTCTAAAAGTATATCCATGCATTGGGCGATATTCTCGAGGCATATTCCGTAAGTCTCCCCGTCTCCCGTGGTATATATTTTTAGGTCGTAGAACCCACTTGATATGGACTGGGAAATAAATCCTTCTAATTTGTGCGTCAGACTGACCTTGTATTTGACAGCCCACATGTCGGGAGACAGCTCCTCACAGGCAAGAAGAACATTGGATCCATGGAAGCGGAACAAGGAAAAAGTGACCAAAGATCCGTTTTCATCAGATTTATGACTGAAACTCTGACTTTTTAGTTGCTCACATGGTAGAACAAGGCCTAGTTTCAGATCCGTCCAATACTTGTAACGGGAGAACTGGTCTATTTTATCGTTAATGCCTGATTGAAAGTGATAATGGGGTACGTTAAGCTTCATGCCATCTATTAAGTCTTGGAGGAATTCCAAACGGGAATCCAACTCAACTGCTCCTGCGTTTACCCAACGAAGGATTGAAATGAATGTTTCTTCCACGCTTTTAGTATAATCGGCCGTAAGACTTCGGTTCTGAGCGGACCCTTCTGCTATTCCTAATAACGCGAAAATTATATCTCTCTTATCCTGGCACCCAAATCCACGATACTGTGAAATCAAAGATCTCAATGGTTGCTTAGAAGTAGGCCAGGATCTTTGCGATCTCATTAGACCGACCATGACGCTTGACTTTATCTTCGTGCGAGCGTCGATGATCTTGGTAAGTGCGCCGGGATAGTGTAATGTGTGCTGTGGTGTGTCGGTAAACTTATCGAAGATTGACCTGAGCCAATTTCCAGTTCCGAATGTACAAGCGGCCTCTAGGATAGACCATTGAATTTTCTCAGGCCTGCCCATCCCATTGTCTCGATTTTAAGACTTCATCACTCAATCCTTAGAACCTGAATGATAATTTCATTGTTTATAATCTTCCATGATCATGCGTCTCACTTTCATCTTCCCCGCTGCGGCCTTCACCTTCGCGACAGTTCACGCTGTCAACGTTACGCACTGCTCGGTTACCAACTGTTCTGGTCTCCGTCTGTCCTGCACATACCTTGATCCCCAAACCTGTTGTGGTAGATCCGAAAGTTTTTTTGCGAAAGGGGCTCGATTTGTTGGCATGCCTGCAACGTCGACAGCTCACGTTTATTATGCATATCGCGGCGCCCCGTGCGCGAGGATCGGTCACACCGCAAGCGGCAATGGCAGCCAAAATTTCTGTGTCAACAGCCCCTTCCCAGAGACAGCCCTATCGGGTGCTAGCTATACCTTTCCAGAAACTCTAATCCCTGGACAGAGAAGACGCGCAGCGGATGGGCTATCTGAGTGTGTTAGATCTGTCGATCCTGATACTCTTTATCTGGTTGACAAGACGGCTATCGATATTCGCGGTATGTCCAGCGAAGACATAGACGATATCATAAAAAGAAGGGTTCCGAATCATTGATTGACCTTTCAATCGAATGATATAATTCGAATTCTCAGATAATCAACAAATGCGGTCATAGTGGTAAAACTAGTTAATGCATGTTGCTGTAGGAGTACTGAATATCTTCTCCGTCTTCTATCCGTTCTGTGCTTTGAGGGATTCGTTTTCGAGGCCGACTTATCGATTGAATCTTTGTTCGTGCTATCTGAGACTCAAATTAATATATACATCATTGACAAGCTGTCTTGGCCGGAATATTCACCGCCTTTGTATCCCCCAAAAAAAATTAAAGTTTGGGAGAGCGTAGGCTCTGCGAATTTTGCGATACCGTAAGGGTTCCTAAAGACCCAATGAAATTCAGATAAGTAAAGCCCAGCAAGCCACCGTTCTGGGAAGTGGGGCAGAATAAGCTGCATCCGTGTAGCTGAGATATTGTGGAAGTTGAAAATGCGCAGCATGTCGGCTGAATATTCCAACCTGTTTTCAGCTCGCGATAAGCATTACGCACTAATTCTAACTAGCTCACCATACCATAATGTTAATCCAGTTTTCTAATTACCTCAGTTAGCTACTGGACCGAATGAGTTCAGTGGCTTACAAGCGTTGTACAACAGCTGTGGACCAGCAAGCTGTCAAAGGCATCTTCGGCATCTTCGGCATCACAAAAAAGTACAACGATGTCCTGCTAGAACCAAGTGACTATGCTTATACAACCGTTGAGCATATCAAAGACGCTCTCAACATACGAGAAGAAAACTATCCTGAGAGATATTTACATCTGATGCTAGAGGATGGTGATGGCAATCCAGTCACAGTCGATAAGATAGTTGCGATGAATGACCCGAAAACGAAACCCCAGAAAAAAAGCAAAGGGTTAAATAACTGTGGGATAGTCAGTCATGAAGAGTAAGGAGCAATTTGATAGAAGCAAAATAACGTAACTGGGTTCTCGGGAATGGATGTTGGTTCAAAATAGCGATGTTTTCCTAAAGCTACGTTGGGACTTTGCCCCTTTCATAAGTTCCTTGTTTGTAGACGGTGCGAGCGGATGCTGTCAATATCCCAACCAATCGTGTTGAGAGCCTCATATAATGAATCTTTGAAATCATATTGTCTAGAGAATCGCAGTTATTATATAATGCTCTAATCTAAAGCCAGACGCCTGAACAACCGCATAGTTTCATTGTAATTCGCTGTTTGTACTTCTTGTCTCAGGGTACCATGTTTCCACCGCCCACGCACGGCTGCACAAAACGACCTCCCGTTTGCGATGTACGCCCGTCCGGACCTGTAACGGTAAGTGACACGTCAGCTCCTATAAGGTTATTGCCCCATATAAAGGTGAAAGGCATGAGGTCCCCTGCTTGGAGACTGTAGGACATAGATCTATCACCGCCTCCAAATCTGGCAAATAGATCAGCGTTTCCTGATTGCCACTGTGAGCTCCTTCCGCCCGCAGTAGTACCAGAATAGATATAAAAGTTGTCATCAATAGATCCCGCCAAGTTCAATCTATATGTTCCCGATGTTGGTGCATACAGAAATCCTTGCATAACAAGCGCCATGCGTTCACAGTTCTCCGTAGGAGCACCAGGAATAGTACATTCATTGTTTGCACCTGACCGGATTGCGACGTTTTGCAGCTCTCCATTCCGTACATAGTTCGGGTTATTTTGGTAAAAATAAGGCGGGTCCCCCTGGTCACCCTGATAATTACCCACTTGGTTATAGCGGTACCAGCGGAGACCATTACGGAGAGGCTCAGAGCGCACCACCGTAGCAACTGCTGTTTGAGTTGCCGGACTATCTGTCACGACCTGAGTCTCGGTTGTTGTAATAGTTGAAGGAATTGTGGTTGTACTACCAAATTCATGCCGCATTAGCATCATAACTATATTACTTTGCGGGATGACCCTTACACTGTAGTAGTTGGAGTAATCAGTTCATCAGTAGCTGTTGTTGTGGTGGCTACCGGTACTATTGAAAAGTTAGTTGAGCAGTTACGCCTCTAACCTCTAGACCAGTTCAGATAATTCGGAGATAACTTACACGTTGTTGTGGCATCATCGGTTTGTGTAGTGGTTTGCTCCTCTGTTGTTGTAGCCGTCACGGTTACTCGTTCTGTCTCGGTTCTTATAAGCGTAGTTGTAGTAGTAATTGTGGTTGTTGTAGTTTCCGTAGAAGTAGTTACTGCCGTGGCTGTTGTTGGAATATAAGTTGTAGTTCGCGTTGTTCTAATGGCGCCGATGGTGGTGGTTGCACTCGCAGTTTTGGTAATAGTTGTGGTAGAAGGCTTTAATGATAGACAGGAGCATGCCGTACTGAGAGCCGCAGATTCCAGGCCTTGAAAGCAAGACGGTGTGCTTACTGGCTGCGAGGGTGTTGTTACTTGAGCTCGGTTGTTCAATGTTGCGGCTGGTGTGGAGGAAGACTGAACATTCGTTCTGTCTACTCCTGAAATGCAAGATAGTGACGAGGTGACTGTGGTGGTACTCGAAACAGTAACGGTCTTAACAAAGAATTAGCCGTAATTTACAAACGAAGGGTTAGCACTTACCGATGATGTACGTCGAACTTCAGTTTGAGTTGTTGTGATTGTTGGATTGTCGGTAATTACTACAGTAGTCGGAGATTGTGTCAACTGGTTCGTAGATGTGACTACGTCATCCGCGGCTAGATACAATACTGTCAGATGATTCTAAACAACGTTTCGGACGTATGCTTACGAGTAACCGTGGTTGTTTGCGTAGTAGTAGTCGTAATAACTCGAGTGGCTGTTGTCGTAGTTGTCTCGGTCGAGACAGTTGTGGTTGTTGACGAAGCTGTGGCAGTAGTACTCGATGAAGACGTCACACTTGCGGTATTCACATTTGTTGTGGTCCCCGTTGTCGTTACCGATATATTTTCAGTAACCGTTCCAGTGAGAGAGCTCGTTTTTGTATTGGTAATTGTCACTGTCGCGGTCGATGTCCCTAAACGAAGATATGAACTGCAAAATTTCGAGGCTTGAGACGTAATAGGAAGCAGGCTAACAGCTCTAGTTATTGCGGAGCACTGGACGGCGCTGGGATTCGGACTCGCAGAAACCAAGTTCATGCAAAGAAAGAACGCAACCAAAAGAAAGCGATGAAGTTCCATATTGTACAAATATCGCGGAAGTTAGGCAACGGGGTGTGTGTAAAGTGAATGAGTTCTTTGAAAATAGGTAGAGGCATGGCAAATATATAGAAAACCATATCTCACAAGTCACGGTTTGTGCGTAGTAAAGTTCCCAGGGCTTGATTTTCATTTCACAAACCCCTAAGTTTCTTGAGAGCCAAAGATGTGGGGCGTTGGAGGATGAGTGAGGTCTAGATCCCTGATGTCAAATCCTACACCCAACGCCACTCTCTTTTAGTGTCGGATCTCGCTCTTGAAAGGGTATTTAAATGAAGACCTTACGAATTAGCTGTTTTTAATGTTCTGGCTTGACAGCTGTAGCCTCACTCGGAACGCCTCTAGCTCCCGAAAGTCGGAATTCTCATTTCAGCCCTGAAGGGGACAAGCCACACTCCGTTCTAGACCCTCTGCCAAGCCAAATTCCCTGCAAGGCAATAATCTCTTCTGAGGAGCCTCGCATCCCTTCAAGGAATGTTTTAGCTTTTATTCATCGGTTAAACATGCGATACACGTACTAGTATTCCTCCACCGCCTTAAAGGGGCGTTGTTAATTAGTTGTCAGCTAAACTTCCGATGATTATACTTTCAAGCCGCATTGCTAAAAAAGCGCGCAAGGCTGTACTGCTTCGGGATATCTGCTCCTTTTGTTCGTAGGTTTGCTACTACTACTCCCTATTTCAAGCCACATCTCGGTCTTTTATACCCGAATGCCTAGTTCCTAGCTCGTTCTCGCCCACGCTTTTGTCTTCCCCTCAAAACTGGATTTTCGTATTTCGAATAACAAACAATCATGTTTAGCTGCAATCTGCGATCCCTTTACTAGAATAGGCCCCAGAGATAATAACCCGTTATAACTTACATGCCATGGGGATTATGAGTATAGGATAGCGTAGCGCATGGTTAAAGTTTAGGGCTGAACTATTGTGGCTGCGGGGGGCGTCCTCGAGCCACGGCGGTCTACCTATCTCGGGTATTCCTATCCCATTGCGAATCATCTAGTCATACGCGTGGTTTGCTCGGCCCAATCATTACTTGACCAACCCCATAATGGAGTGCCTTCTTAGCGATTAGTCTGCTTTTTATCTTTTTGTAGATACAACCTATACAGAATTCGAGCTAGCATTTGCCGAACGGGCACTGTTGGAGACAATACTATTCCATGGGTGCGGCTCGAATGAAATAAAGATAGTTGTATTACATGATAGAAGTCCTCACACTTAGAGCCTTGTGGGGTCGAGATCGAGGCTTCATTGGGTTGCTCTCTGCAAACAGGCGCAAAGCCATGACTCTCTCTCCCATCGAGGCATAGTCTAGACGTCTTCCTAAGGCTTCGGAAGTTGGCGGGAGACGAATAGTGAGTGCTCACTCCAGGTTAGAAGAGTATGCGCGAATCTTGCATCGTCGCGCCATTTTACGATTGCATTGAACGACAAGCTATCGTTTTGCTCGTTGAAATCATCTTCAGCATCTAGCTCAAGAAAACAGCTGAGCGGTCCCTCGGCGGAATATGTGCCGCGTGTAACCCCCCCAGGATTCTATATTTTGCGAGCTCAACGGGTACCTTCGATTAAGAGTGAGTTCGGGCTCGTGAATCAACTTAGTATGTTTCCGAAGCTCTAGCTTGAGATTCGATGATGAACGATCCACATTGCTAATCTGAAGAGTTGCCGACCCAGGGCTGGTAACACGTCCCTCATTAGTTCTTATTGACGTTAGTGGACGCCATCCAGGGGAGGCGACACTGCCTAAAGAATCATTCCTATGGTAGTTATGGTATTCAAGGGTAAATTTATCCAGTAGATCGTAGAGTGCGAGGTTGGCCGAAGGAGGTATATTCGGATCTAAATTTGGACGTATCGCGAGCGGCTACGCTTAGTCTACCAAGGTAAGCATTAAGCTCAGGTAAGTTATTTGGTACTGGCAAACAAGCTTTTGTTACAGTGGGCGGGTTAAAACCGACTACCGCAGTTGTGCCATTGCACTTAGAAGACCTCCAGCAGTCGGCCGCCGGCACAAGGCTGGTTGTTGCCCAAGTTGAGACCATTGCACCGTTATTCATGTCAAGAGAACTTTTTTATTGTGGCACAAGAACTTCTCTCAAGAATTTCCCCGTAGGGTTGTAGTTATAGTGAGATACACCATGTAGTTCCTCGCATGGCGTGTCTAGTAGCATTGAGTCGACAAGCGATATTGGCAACAGTAAAATAGTCGCTACTATGATTTGAGTTCGACTATAAGTTAGGCTTTAGTTCGTAGTTTTCGTTGCTTTAAGGTCATGTTGTACATAGTGACCTTTAATCCTACCTTTCACTAGTGGGACTCTGCAGAAATCCTGAAGTACGGCGGCTTTGTAAATTCTATCGTTTCATACCGCGCCATGTAACTCGGAATGGCAATATTCAAAACAACTACTCGTATCAGACCTAAAGGGAACACGTAAAGGAATATTCTGCTGCCTGAAGACTAGCTTGGAAGCATGGGAGGAGTCATCGATGTAGGGCTATTTGTTGGGAACAACAGTTACTGCTCAAGACGGGAAGGAGAGCAAGAAACATCAATACTCTCCAGGTATTATGGCTGGATGCTGATTGCTTCGAGACCTAGAATCTAGACTATTAACATTCAAGACTTAAATGGGTCACATCGAACGAAGGGAAATGGCTAGCAATAATAACCTAGGAATGAAGTGTCGCTTGTAGAGATTTTGGAGTGGAATCGGTGAAATTGAATGAATGGGTCAGTGGCCTGAGAAAGCAGTACTAAAGGATTAGAACGCTCCCCAATGATAGCCTTGTTGGTTGAAGATTTGGAATTTTTGACGAAAGACTTGGTGCAAAAAGTTTATTTTGCACATAGATCGAAGCCGTTCTATATTGATTTAGATAGATATTCTATGAACAACTCATTAGACTTCTGACAGAGAGGCAACAGTTGTTCCGGACAATCGAACTATCATAAGAGTTTAGACATATCCTTGGCCCGCTAAAGTCTGCTCCTGCTTTGTACATTGGCCTCGGTGGAGAATTCTGTATTTCGGTGCCATTCCCTGAAACGGAATCTGTAGAAGTGCCGTGGTGGTCGTACCAGGATACCTAGTAATGTGACCCTTTCTGCTTACTGAAGCGGTATCGGCTGCGATAATTAATCCATTCGCTCCACCGTGTATTACCGCTCTGTCATCCGAGTCAGGCAAAGTAATAACAGCAAGTCCTGAGAGAAACGAGACGTATCTATGAACAGTAATCAATATACATATCATGACCTCAAGAAAGTCAACCAAATCTTACTGGGCGGCAGGGGCGACGTGCAACCCGCCATCGAAACCTCCGGGAATAACACCGTAGCTAGCATTCAGTACCTCCCCTAGAGGTTGAACCGCAACGCCAGCGGTACCGGCATCGGTAGAGACACTGATAGGTTGCTTCAGTTGCCAACATTCTATGGTACTTCTACCATGTGATGCTCCGATTGCTGTGATATTATAGAATCGAGGGGCTTGGGGGGGATTGGGTGGTGTGGCCAAGTCTCGAGGAACTGTATCCGCGAGGGCAAGAGTCGGCACAATAAGGCACGTGAAAAAAAGCGACGCTGGATGCATGCTTGAGAGGCACGGCTGATCTCGTGCCGCTGGAAAAATTACAAGGCAGAAGGCAGCTTTTTCGTTCGCACGAGCTGAAATGTCTGTGTGTGACAAATGTACGACGAAGGTGCAACAAGTGGTGGAAAGCAATCGAGGTGGCCGCACACAAAACCGACGCTGAAGATGGCGACTGGGATTGCGAAGCTTTTATTCGAGCCTACACGAAACAACATGAACGGGAACACGAATTGTGTGCACCGTGGAAATATATTGTCCGAAGTAGAAAACCGCATTGGGAAGTTGGTAGGGGGGGAGGCCGGCTGGGATGGTGGAGCTGACTCGTGTATTACACCTACCTACCTAGGTAGGTAGGTATCCTAGAGATCATCCACTAGGAAATGCGGGGAGAAGTGGCTAGCGGAGTAGGTGGGGAACCGGGCGTACTCGTACGACTACAAGTCCCTCGACTTGAGCGACCTAAACTAGGTGCCCGCTGTCAAGTCAAGTTTAGCAATCCACATTTTAGCACTTGCGATCGACATTTTGCACTTGAGGAGTGGGTGGCGCCTCCGCATGTCTTCAACCTAAGTCTTGGAGTGGTATTTTCAAGCGTCCAATGTTACATTGAATGCAAGGTGGAGGGGTCCCTGCGCAACTATGTTCGTTAGTAGTTCTGTGGAACTTCCAACGAATCTCGCGCGAGGTATTTGAAGTTGGAGAATCAGCTTTCAGCGAACGTCGTATCCAACGGTAAAAACAGTCATGAATTCATATTCGTACCAATAGACAGCGGCGTTATTTTTACCAACAGAAACGTGAAACGGTGGTCGGGTATCCAATTTCGGCCTTCAATTAATGTCCACTCTGACGGTTTGCTCAACAACTGGCCACCCAGGGTTCCTTTCACTCTGTAACCGAGCTTCTTGTGGTTGTGTCGGCTCGCGATATTCATCTACCGTGGGCAACTTCACGGTTTCAATAGATGTAAAATTGCCATGTTGTGAGCTACCATGTTGCTTATTCTCAATATCGTGGAGATCAGAATTCCCAGTGGCCAGTAAGGTGGTATCGTTGTATTTGCCTCGGATTTTCCTTTGAAGTGAAGACACTGGATATCTGTCATCGCTATCCGATTGCCCGCCATTATTATTGCGTCTACGGATATAGGAATAGAGTGAGGGGAGAAGCGGCATGCAGCCTACAATAATACCGATTGCATGCTCCGCGAGTCTAGTCAATGTTAGATTGAACATAGGAGGAGCATCGAACATACGCTAGAATACCCACGTAGGTGATGAGAATGGTCCGATTTGGGCTCCTTGCTTGAGGAATCTGGTAAGCTAAGCGTGCGACACTGGCAGCGACGGCGCTATATTCAATTAATTAATGAAGAGATCGGCTTTTGAGGTGTGCTTACAGGCCAGCAACAGAGAACATGATCCATAATCCGATCTTACGTGCTCGAGCAAGACGTAGGTTCCAAACGGCGGATATCGGAATTGCAAGCATGATTAGGTCTGTTATTACGTTGGTCGTTGATGCACCGATCAAAACTGCCCAACTATTGACGCAACTTTCACCAGGCGCTTTGTGTTTGCCAACGCATTGGAGTGTTATGGTTAATATCAAGGCGATGCAATAAAGAAGATTGAAGATGATGACCGCCCACGTCCACCACCAGATTGCGGTTCTATTCGTGAGTGGTGGGCAGAAGTAGCGAATGTAGAGCAGCAAAATGCTTGTTTTAGTAAAGAAGATTCCCAGACGGGCGAGAATTTCGAATTTAGAAAAGACCTGTTAAGTCAGCTAAATGTGATACGAAAGAGGTGAATATAATCATACTTTGTTTAGCTGGGTCATATCTGCCTTCGATATATTCCATTCGTTTGTTGCATTGCCAAACTTGAGTGTCACGAAGACCATGCTGGAGACGGCCAATAATCCCACCTATTGTAGTAAGCATTGCTGATAGCGAGTAACGTGCAGCTCACCCAACCAAGCGCCATACAGTCTTATCATGGTCAGTATCTACTAGCTTACCGGTAGATTCACTTACAATCATCCCACCATAATTTAGAGTGGACTTTGATTCGAGTGAACATGCGCATGATGAAGAAAACTGTGGTAGTAACAATATAGAGCACCATTGCGAAGATTGTAGCCCACTGCCAGTTGGGCGGATTTTCCAAGTTAGGGACGACTCCATCAGGAGGAGGAATTGCAGGCTCCAAATTATCAGTAGAGTTAACTGCTTGTCTGATATCCATTTTGAGATCGATCGGCGCCAAAGGCCAGAGCTACCGATGAGAATCGGCCTTAATAGCTTGCTCTATGGTATGGAAATGATCCCTTGACAAGCCAGACAAAGGGAGAAGGCTCGCTCATATAAGGTTTAACTTGAAAACCATATTATTCCTTCCCACAACCACCGAATTTAGCTTTGTAGCCACCATGGACATTCAAGCCTTAGTGGATGTGAGTCTGGCTGATTTGGTAGGCTTGGAAGATAACAAAGACTGTCTCCCACGAGGCTACCTGTACGGAAGAGTATAGCTCGGTGCATATCGAACCGTTGCCTAAAACATGCGAGTTCTCCTGAATCTTCTCCTCGCCAGTAATGTTGGTCGTGGTAACGGGGCAAGGAAACTTTCTCTCCATACGAGACATACCCCGGTTCTGGGTAGCAAATCAAGCAACAACAAGCACCGCGCTCGTAAATCTTCTCCCACTTAAGAAGTACGAAGGGGTGCTCGGCGTGTAAAAATGCAATGATGGTTGCATGGCTGCATGGAATTCCGCCTTTAGCCTATGAGACCTAGTGATGTGCATAAGTGGAAGTGTCACTGCACTTTAAGGTTTGCCGGCCTGGCGGTTTACCAGCCGTTCCCCTAGCCACGAGTCCATGACTCACCTAGGTTCAAGAATATTGGTGCGGAGGAGCTGTCGGGCGACTTCGACCTCTAAGCATGCCCCTAAAACTTGGTCTTGATTTGGAATGCTTCTAATAATCGCTAAACACTTCAAATCAGAACTTGCCAGGTGAGAGCTGGTCAATCTACCTCGGTTCAGGGGTTTTTGGAGCCAGCAAACTTACGCTTCGATGATATAAACATTCAGGTTTCGAGTAAGTTCGATACCATGTTAAAAGAACAACATGAACATGCTTGGTGGGGAGTTGCTCCACTGGCTTGAGATCTGGATCCATCGAAAATAAGATTTGGATACATGGTTCTGGGGATCATGCCCTCCAAAAAAAGCTAACCCGGAGGTCATGGATTCTCTTAACCGATGATTTCGTAGTGCTGTTATTTTAGCAAACATATTGTTCTCATCAGGAAGGTTCGTTGAAGGTGGCTAGGCCTTGATCTCCGCAGTGTCTCTTTGGAACATCTGGTATTGGTCAAGGACCCGTCGGCGCTTCCAATTTTGTTTTGACCGCTGCAGTATTTGCAGCTATCCCCCCCGCCGACGTAATAGTGCCTCACCTTAATCAGGTTTGGTATCCGATGTGCTTGATAACACTCCAAGCCAATAAAAAATGGGGGTTTTTAAATTTTATTAGGGGCTTTATAGGGGTCTTAAAGGGGCTGCCCTTACATATACCACCTAAATAAAAAAAAAGCTGGCTGAAAATTAATTTTTTAGGTGGGTGCTTTTAGCTGGCTTAGGGGGTGCCAAAGCTATTTGGCAAATTTCATTTAACTAAAGCGCACAACTGAAGCACTTTTAAGCAGCGGAGGGGACAAACTAGGTCAACAATAAATGTCTCTTACCACCAAACCTCCTTAAGCTAGTCTCCACCCTTCTCCTTGATCTGCCATCGTCACGCTGACCCTCTTAGCCTGCCTTTCCATGTCAGACGCGCTCCCTACAGCCCCGAACTGGGGATCGAGCGCATGTAGCACGGCGAGGGTAGAGCTCTTCCAGATAGCACTGTGCCTCTCGTGCACCGCTGTCGCCGCGAAAAAGAGAAGAGAGACTGGTACGAAAATAAATAGTAGCGCTAGCCACCTCCATTGTACGTCCACGACGGTGACTTGCCTTAGTGTATGTCCTCGGATTTCCTTGCGGCTAGCGCCGGGCATGCGGTTCGTCATTGCGACCCCGGTGTTGTATAGCAGCCGCTAGAGGCGGACCGCCCAGTCAGCCTCATGCTGGACGGGGGCGTCATAAATGGCGCGCACTGCGTCGTTAATGATATACCCTGAATCTGGGGGACTATTCACGATGCTATAGCACCACCGCCGCTATTAAGGACGATGCCAGAGAGGAGGTCACTGAGATATGCTCTCAGCCCTTCATGCGTTCTGGATCCAACACTGAATGCAAAGTCTCCCGCATCTGAGGCGTTGTTGCCGCGAACATTGCTCGCCCAGGTTTCTGCCGGGGTAGGCCCGCGAGAGTCGGAGGGAGGATTGAAGCGTGAGAACAACATCTCAGCATCGGCCGCGTCGATGCTGTTGGACATGCTAAGTTCGAAGCGCATGTAAGGAAAGGGGGAAGCAGAGAGACCGATGTTGGCGTGTCGGGAAACGACGCTCGCGTTATATGTCTGCACGCACCATTCGAGGATGATCTCCGAGTTTTCGGAATCGAAGAGCGGGTTAGCCTAGATTAGATACACGTCTGCGATGGGATAGTGTACATCCGGGAAGGAGAGCGATTGGTTATTGGCCTGCATCCAATTTGAGCCGGTTAAGGCGGTTAAGGCGCTAGTGGTGTTCATAGCGGGTTCTCCGCCTCCGGTGTATGCCAATATGTAATCGAAATACTGCCCACCTGGCAAGCTCGCTTTACGATATGGTAGTTGAAAGTTAGTGTCAGAATTGTCAATGAGTACGTCCTGAAGCGATAGGTGGTCAGTGACATTGGCCATTCGCCCACAGACTCCGATCGATGGGTACTGATCCCACGTGCAGTTGCCTGAAGAGCAAACTGGAGCAACGGTAGGCAGGTCTTCGCGCGTGTCGTTCCAGGAAAGGATGCCAGATTAGATGTTACCAACAGTTTCTTGGGAAGGATAGCGCGTACTGACTTGATGCTATAAGTCCTTTCTTCCGGTTAAGATCGTGCACTTAGTTTATAAAGTACAAAGAGTTAAGATTTAAACAAATAAATATACGTACGTAAACCGAAGCCTCCAGAAAAGGACAAGGGACCCCCAAGGACCGCGGCTAGCGGTATCAAAGTGCAGCAAGTCGATAAGCGGTTTCTGAGCTTGTTTATAATAAGTCCATTTGAGCTGGCTAAAACATTCGACGATAGGAATCATCAACGAAGCTTTCGCTACCAAACCTAACACACTGAAGATAGCGTTAAGCGTGACCTGTTCTCCCAATATCGATCCAAGCTCTGGCAAAGCTTTCTCATCGTAGTAGCGGAGCAAGACGCACAGGGTTATCGCAGAACCGATCCCCAAAAGGCAGCTTAGCACCTCCAAGCCCCACCAGTCAAATATCCAGCGGCGGATCCAGGAAAATTTCGATTCAAGCGGCGGCGAAAGGGGCGGGAAAATAATTTGTTGAACTGAGCCAGATATGGGACTATATCCATTTTCACCGTGAGGATAGTCGCGAATCTATTGCTTTGAGGTTGAAGAAAGAACTCTCCGACACTTGATTGACATTGCTTTCCGATATGAGTAGCTTATTAGAGTTCATATTAGACGTTGCTAGCTCAGTTCGAGACACAGAAGAGGAAAATGGGGAATTGGTGTCGAAAAAACGAAAGGCTGAAGGTTGGTCGCAAGAGCCTGCCTATCCCCTGCCCTGCTGTAAAAGTGCCACAGTTGTGCGCTTTGGTTGATTAATATAAAAATTTGCCAAAAATAGTTGCCCCTAAAACCACCTAAAATTACCACCTAATATTTTCTATTAAGTGCAAATTTAAATGGCTGTTATAAATATAGC
>JANIPN010089756.1:0-19666 GCA_027478595.1 Erythroxylum anguifugum
GCCCAAATGGGCCAAAAGACCAGTTAAATACGTCTCGGACGTATTTATCCTATGGCAGTATATAAGCGATACTACACTATCCTACTATGAAACCCGCCCCGTCAAAATAAGCTCCAGCTACGGATCCGTAGAGGACCGAGAAACACAACAGAATCCCCGATTTCTTCTATTGTCGCAGCTCCGCCTACCTCGGTAGAAGATTTATATTTACACAGACATTACGTAGCTCCCTTGACTCTATGTCAAGTGTGCCCTTTGACGCAAAAAAATCGTGAAAATCATCTACGGAAACAACCCCTTTTGTCGTGCGGTTTTCCATCCTCTACGAGCGTCCGGGAACCGAAGATGATCCTCATCGCTGTTGCCAAATAATCGACACCCTGCTCGGTGTCATTACATACGAAAAGTAATTTTACAAGTCCAGATGCTTCTTTAACGATTTCCATTGATCCTGCAATCTTGTTTGTATACGTAGTAACTTGCTTTCGTCCTTACAGTAAAGATCCAGCCTATCCGTAGACGGAGCACTGCCGATTGGCAGGCCACATGTAGCAACCCGTGATGCCAAGGCCGCCGCATCGGTGCTTACATAGTAATACAGGAAACTGGCCTCATGTGCTCCAACCCCAACACATGTCCAATACAAAACGTTCACGCGATGCGGTCAGGCATGGCCGTACTTGCAACCACTCTGCACTTGTTAATATCATCCTGGTTTCTACTCATATATAATCTGAATCCCTTCAATGGCCTCCCTGTGAGTATGAACCCCCTAGAAATTCCCTCATCACTTTGCATCGTTCCGAATTTGCAGATTCGATTGCATGGAAGCCTCAAATAGCTCGGAATCATCGCCCGTAGCTTCGCAATATGTTGCGAAAGGTGGCGATGAAAATAGTAGCTTAGAGGATCACTTTCATTTCTATCGCGTCGCTGGTAATGAGCAAGGCTACTCGGTCCAAATGAACTCTTCTCATATGCCCGTGCTGACACTCCCTACTGCAAAGTCAGGCTTTCAAAGACAGCGTCGTACCGTTGGAATCGTGCTGTTACTTACAGCAGTCTCGCTATGGACTGTGATGGGATTCGTGGGCAGTGTAAGTATATCATAGATTCCTAAAATGTTGTAGTCGGTGTCGTACGGTTGTTGATATTTAGCTCCACGAGATAGAGTTTACTGGCCACTGGTGTCTACCCCAATTCTTACCTGATGACTCTTGCGAATTCCGCTTTCTTCATCCTGCCCATGATCTTGATATTGATCCGCCATGCGCACGATACTGGTTATCGTCTCTCTGGATGGCAAGGCCTCCTTCAGAAACGTACGGGAGCGTACAGGCTTCTCGACGACTTCGAGTACGAAAGAATCAAACCTCCGGCATACCAGTTGATCGGGAACGAAGACTTCACACAGAGCGGCGAGCATTTGACTGAGTCAGAGCTTCTGGGTCAAAGTATGATGCAAGACTCAATGGTAATGAGCACCACGGCGTCTGAAGCGAGCGGGAAGAAAGAACGAGCTACGGTAGGGAAGACAATGAAGATAGCCAGTGAGCTTTTCGCTATTTGGGTATGCTCCTCCTTTGAACGCCTGATATTCATAGCATGTGTGCTGATAGAGTAACAGTTCTTTGTAAGCATCCTGCCGGGATATGAAGCTTCAGGGCTTAACTCGACACAGGGAGTGTACGCCTCTGTTGCTTGTTTGCAATATACTACGGTGGCAAGTGCTACCATACTAGCATCTACTATCAGTCAGTTCCCCACGCCAGAACAATAGATTGAGGCATTGTCACCGAAATATGCTTACGCGATTGGTTACCAGGTGTCTGGACACTCATTATCGGCATATTTCTTCGCGTCGAGCGCTTTTCCTTACGTGCCTTACTTGCCGTAGCCTTGTCCTTCGCAGGCGTCGTTCTCATTTCTTTAATCGACATATCTAACTCAGACGATTCCGAGTCGCGAGGATCATTTCCATCAAAAACCGCTGGCGAAATTGCCGTTGGTGATCTGATCGCTTTTTTCAGCGCTGTATTCTGCGGTCTATATGCTGTGCTTTTGAAAGCTCGTATACCCGGTGAATGGGCGATTAATATGCCTCTGCTCATGTCGTTTATGGGCCTTTATAGCACGATCTGTCTCTCGCCTGGTTTAGTAATTCTACATATACTTGGCATCGAGAAGTTTGCCTTACCACCCTCAGGAAGGATATACGCTATTATCTTGTTTACCTCAGTGGCAAATATAGTGGCAGAATCGAGTTTCGCGTGGGCAAACCTGCTGACATCTCCGCTCACAGTGACCGTCGGAGTCGCTATGGGCATACCAATGGCTATCGTAGGCGAAAATCTAATCAATGGCGGATCTCCTAGCTTCCTATATTGGGTCGGAGCAGCAATTGTAGTTACGGGCTTCTTTATTTTGGTAGCGGACAAGCCACAGGAAAATCACGAAACTGCCATTGAAAATGAAACTTAAGCATTCTAGAATCGGAGTCTCCGGCTTCGTCACAATTACTTTTAATGGCCTTATGGCTCAAATCACTTCGCTTAATCAACTGCCGGAATGTTAGGTAGAAGGCCTACAAATGTTTCCGTATGTATTGGTTCCCTCTAAGGCGTCCAAGCGAACAGATGATATACCACATGCAAGCAAACTATACAGATTCAAAGGCAGACCAAGTCATGTCATATGCTGGACTACCAATCGTCCACCGCTATATCGATCTCGTTTTAGTGCATCTCTGTACAGCTTTACGTATCCCAAAACAATGATTTGGGGGTGGGTTATTATTTGTTTTTACAGCAGATCTCCATGTACTAGCCATGAGAATTTTGAATTCTGGACCTTTCACGGCTGAGTTTTGAACATTTGAAGCGTTTCCCTTGTGACGTTCCCTTCAGCGCAAAGACGTGATACTCCAGTCCAGAGAAACGATACAGCACAGTAGGCGATATTGAACGAACACACTCAAACCCAAATCATGAGCCGGACAATGCCCTACAGACAACGATTCACATGCGGCACTAGAAATGCTCTTAGGAACATTACGCGGGTAGGTTCGCATCCATATCTTCAACGCCATTTAGCTAGCGTACAGAAATCCCCAACACCACAGAGAATCAATTACAACATGAGCGAGCTAAAAAAGCCGGAACTTTCAAAATACACATATCACGATAGCGCGGAACAAGAGGACGAGAAACCAAACTCCCCGGGCCTAAAAGCCTTCGGAGAGCGACGTCGGGGGAGAAATTGCCATCTTGGATACTTTGACAAACTCAAGATTCACGCGATACGGAACCGAATGAGGCACAGCAATTTAATTGGATAACACTAGTTACTCCCAGGTCTTCTTCGCAAGTTCCGCAAACTCCTTGAAAGTCCTTGCTTCGCGGCCGGTAATCTGTTTGATCGAATCATCGGGCTCCGTTACCATGGGCAAATGTTTCGATATCAACAGATCGAGTTCCGCATGTTCCTTGGCTGTGGCATCGGCTTCGAACTCCAGGGCTAGCTTATAGATTTGTTCATCGGATACTTGAGCGTGCTCAATCTTCCGACCAAGAACATCGCTCAAGATCGCTGCAATCTATCACGAAATGTTAGCGGAAACGTCGAAATGGCGGATTGAGAGGGTTTGAAAGTATCTACACATACTTCATCGTAATTGATGGACTGGCGGCCCCTGAGGCCATAGTCGGTGTTGTGCGATTGCTCGTCCACAAGGCATCGTACGGCGACCGCCGCAATGTCATGCGTAGAGATAAAAGATACCTTGCCATCGGCGGCTGCAGTATAGAATTTGTCCTGCTGTTTGATGTATTTTGTATGAAACACATCCGACAACAATTCTGCGTCGTTGTCAGCATGCGCCAGGGACAAGAGAATAGATTCTAAACCACTTACCCATAAAGAACGTGGGGCGCAACACCGCCCATTCCACCCCAGATTCCTCTTTGAGATATTTGTGAATTATGCCGTACCAATACGGCGTGGTTTCGTCCATGTTCAGCTGGCTAAGAAGCACAAACCTCTTCACACCTCGATCCTTTGCGAACTTGATGAAGTCGATGACCGTGTATGCAGGATCCGGTTCGCCGAAGGGCGGAGAAACAATGTAAACGCCTGTAATTGGAGACTGCTTCGCCAGTTCGTGCTCAAAAGGGAGTGCATATGTCGAAGGGTCGTGCCAGTCGAAGCGAACCGTCGGATGCTCGCTGTTGGCTGTGGGACCTTTGCGGGAAGCCACGAGAGGCGGGTGGGATTCGGGAAGTTGGGAAGCCACAGCAGAAGCTGTCTTCCCAGTTGAGCCAGTAACAAGAATAGTCATTTCGAATATGCAGGATGTGATTCAATTGCGTTTCGATGCGATAGAAGAGGGGTGAGTCTCTGTGATGTGCATTGGAGCCGTTGACCGTGCGGCGGGAGCTGTATTTAAATGCTGAGCACTCATCTTCATTGCCGATCTCGAATATTCGACGTGCTTGGTAACTGAATGCGACTCAATGGCTTCCATCATTCCGTTACGGCTGTGGTAGACCGGGAGAAAGCTGGCGGCTTATTCAAGTCGAGGATCAATGAGGCAAGATATACGAAGTCCTTCACCAAACCTTACTATGTGGGTAGAATTGCAGCGCGGATTCCGCGGACCTTGGACTGCCAAGCCTCAGGGCACACCCCGAGGACGCCACTCTACCCCCTAAGCCAACCTTAACCAACACCCGCGACATTCCTGCTTGGTCAGCTCATCAAATCATACATAGTAGTATTCCGTACTAGTATTAATATTGGACTAAGGTAGTATTCGTATTAGTATTATTACTACTGATAAGTAAACAAGATTCTCACGTTTTTGACGCAATAACCTGTCACCCTGTGAAACGCCGAGTGGAGTCTGATACAGGCTTGGACATCTCTCGATAGCCGAATCCGTACCCATCATAGTGTGATATGCCTGATACCTATCCTACATAGTAACAGCATATCGAGTTCGCTGCCTACCTATACAGCCTATTCACGGCCAACTTTCGAGCCATTCCCGCTCCTGCCTCCCTTTGCCTACTTTGATCCTTAAGATGTTGGTCTACTACATGGAATTAGAACTGCCGTATCGTTGGATTGAACGGCTGTCCACTTTGGCAATGTTCTGAATATTAATTGAAGTAGGAAAGGATTCCAGTTCTACAAATCTAAACGTTAATGTTTAAAAGACTAACTCCGGTACCAAAGACTTGCCTGTGAACTCGTTCTTTAGTAGCCAAATGCTATAGGTACCTACCTAGGTAGTTCTATACTGACGAGGCCGGTGACTGCGCAATCCGCATTCAATATCCCAGTCGTGTTGTATTTGTGTGCGTGCAGCGTGTTCCTTCGGCGGCGCGGTTATCTAGAGACTGTTTATAACCAATCAATTTTGTTATCAAGATGGTCATTCAGCCTTTCGATGCATGGCAGCAGGCACGCAGCCCCGCGTGAGGCTGATTTCACAGAGCGCCTGTGAAACACCAACAGTTAAAAAACAGCTCACACCCTCATTTCGTTCCAACTCCAGCTTTTCAGTCCGACGACGACGACGACAGATCAACATATAATTCCCTTTACACGGAATACCACCGCTGTTTTCGATTCAACAATATCATGGCATCCAACATCATCAACACTGTAAGCAGCCTCCAATGATTGATACGATCCAGAAACATCTGTCTCACAAACCCGCAGACCGGGAGCTGGATGCTCAAAAATCCAATCGCTGCAGCTGGAGCGGGGACAGCAATCACTGGCGCTGCCATTGTTGCAGCGCCGTTGGCTGTCTCTGGACTGGCTCTGGGGATGGCAGGATTCGGAACAGGTGGAGTGGCGGCAGGTATGTGTTTGCTCGGTTTTTCGTCTCGAGCGTTCTCGTCCCTGAGTCCAATTTTTATCCATTCAATGGGGGGTTTGTGAATAGTAGGGCTAATATGCTGCTTACAGGAACCGCTGCGGCCGGAATGCAAGCAAGTATCGGCAACGTTATTGCCGGAAGCATATTTGCTACTTGCCAGAGCGCCGCGGCCGGGGGCGCGGGAGCCGCTGTAGTTGGTGGAGTCACACAGGCCGTCGGTGTTGCTGTCGCTGCCGGAGGGGGAGCAGTGGCGTGGGCTTCTGGAAGAGCTGGTAATTGACATACAGCTTGCCGAAGTGAGATTGTGTGGTGCGAGAGCAATCTTGCGAGCAACTTCCCTAGAGCGTTGCACTTTTTACGTGTAGAAATCTATCTACAGATACTAAATTCACCTTCCTTTTATACTCGCTGCGACTTGTGTCCTTTGTCAACGAATCTTATTCTATCTTCTATCCTCGGGCTCACTACAGGAAGTCCAGTCTCACGGTCCCACTCTGTGATGACTGCTTTCCTTGCATTACCAATCCGCTCCTCCTCCTCTGCGTTATCTTCTCTATCTTTTGCACTTCCATCTTGTGGAGTATAGCCTAGAATACGAAGGAACATCTCGGTATCCGTCATGGCACCTTCTTCAGCCACTATAGTTTCGCAATCCTTGAACCCAACATAGCCATCGAAGCCTTCAGCAATGAACGCCACCATCGCGATGTCGAATATCTGAGGGGATGACCGAGTGATGCGAATGGGGATAGAAGACGCATCGAGAGCATTGTGCGGATGATAATATACTTCAAGGACTCGCGATCCTTCGATATTGGACCAGCATGCAACTAATGAGAGTCCCGAAAATTGCATAAAACGCCCATCCGTGTGAGCATCAGAGACAGAGTTTTCAAGCGCATCGATAAGCACGGGGCTAGGTACGCGCTTAACCATGAACGCATTGTTGAAAGGAACAATGTCAATTATATCTCGCACTGTGAGGGCTTTGCCCTTCAAAGTCGGCGGTATCAGGCGGTCGCAACGCACGCCCCCACTGTTCACAAAAGCGATATCCACTTCGTAGTACGCGCGGACCATGTCGGCCAGCATGTTGCAAAGATTTGTTTCTTGGGAGCGCACGAGAGAGCCTGTACCCTCCAAAGGCACCGTAGAAAGCAGCAGTGCTTGAGACCCGAGGGCATCAAAGTGATCATTCACACCCTTGAGACAGCCTTGAATCACTGCACGGCTAGCTTCGAGAGCATCTGGAACGTGGTTGATTTTGCTTACATCAGAGACCTGTTGTAGAATGACTTGATGAAGATGTGCTGAGCCATCGGCAGAGCGAGACACCTGAAGTCTGACACAGCTTAGGCTCTTCCAATCCGTGCCGCTCTTCACAATCCGAATGTTGCCTTTGTCGTCGCGAACTAGTCCCTTTTCCCTGATAACAGCCTCGTCGTTGGACATGTTGACATCAACAACTTCAGAGTCGGCCATTTTGCTACCCGCATGTCTTCGTAAAATGTCATGGTCGTGTCCACCCAGCAATAGGTCCACTCTAGCTTCGTCATGAGGCTCTTTCAGTGCTTCCGAAACCTCTATATCTTCCGTTAATCGCATATGCGTGTTAGCTACCACTAGATCGCACTTCTCTATCATGCGTAAATGTCGAGACACAGCACGGGCAGTCTCTACTGGTGATACTATCGAACATGGAGGCAATTCGCGACAGTTGGAAGGCCAATCTCTTTGTATGGTCAGCACCATGACAGGATTCCATAGTAAGAAATCTAGACCAATTTTGAATGGAAACCTTACGTGCCTGCTAGACCAAAGAAGCCAATTTTGTAACCCAAGACAGTGATGGTGTGGAACATTCGGGCGTTGGCAAGCAAGTCATCCTCTCTCAGGTTACCGCTGCTGTCCAGACAAGATTGCACATCGGATTGCCTTATTCGAAGAGCGTTGGACAGTAACCACGGGAAACGGGTTTGGCCAGCCAATTCTCGGAGCCTTTCTTCTCCGAAATCGAAGTCTAACAAAGAGGTCAGCTTGGTGACACTAGAAGTAATGTGCTTACCATGATTTCCATAGCAGCCAACATTTACACCTAGCGCATTTAAGAGTGGGATCATATGTGAACCAGTCAAGACGGATGCTTCTAGTGAGGGTGAGAAAACATCGCCGCTAAAGACCGTAATGGGCTGCTCCTCAGCGTACTCCTCACGCCACGCGCGTAATTGTGTCAAAAATTGCGCGATGATCTCTGGCTTGCCGATGTGGTACTATTGAACATAACACCACTTGTTAGCCATGGCAATGTTTTGAATTTCGATCCCCTACTTACTACATCGTTGAAATGAAGAAATACCAGCTCATCTGTCGACATCACGATAGGTAAATGTTCAGAAGTACGACTGCCAAAATCAATAATAATTGACGAAGAGGAAGGTTTTGATAAGCACTTGCGCTTCGCTTGGGCAGATTTAGGAATGATGTAGTCAGCCAAGCGTGCACTATCCTACATGTACTGTATAGTAGTCGCTTTTACAACACCATTATAAAAAATAATAAAATATAAATAAATAATTATATTAATTATTTTAATTTTTATTTTTTTAAAATTTAATTTTTTATTAATTAATTAATATTAAATAACGTTTTATAATTAATTTTATATATAAATCCGAACGTTACGCAATACGTATGCGTCGCCAAAATTATTACGCGCTAAAATTTATATTTTGAAAACAGCGCATTATAATATATAATATAATATAATTATAAAACACAAACAATCCCCGAAGGGCGATTCACGTTTTATAATTTTTTTCGATTTTTTATACCCTATAGTGGTGGTTATTATTTTAAAATAATAATGGTGATGGGGCTTGGTTTAAATTTTTTATATAATTTAACACCCCACGGGTTATATTAATATATAATAATCTTTTTTTCTGTAAATATAAATAATATTAATTTTTTATAAATTTAAAACCGTTTAAATTTTTTATTTAAACGCGTTTTTAATATCGAATAATAAAAATTATAATAATTTATAATAGCGTATATATTCGTAAATTTATATTATAAATAATTATTATTGCGCGTATTTATAATCGAAAAAATATTTTATTTTTTTATACGTTTTATTTCCCTACGGGTTACGTTAATTAAAATTTTTAATTTGATTTTATTTAAAAAATTATAAATAAAGAATATATTATAAAATACGAAAAATATAACCCCAAACCCTGACAAGGTGCAATAAAATTACTGCACGAAACGGAGCCAAAAAGTCACCTCTACGGAGCGACAGTTGTAACCAGATCCAGGGAATGATGGAGCTACATAGGAAGCCAGACCCAGCGTTTGAACAATCCAGCTGTAAAACCACTCGCTTTAATTTCAAGGATTGATCGATGGGTCTCTATAATAATCAACAGCCTCATCTGATTAAAGAAGCAGAAATTGCTTTGTTCGTGCTATCTATATTTGGACATAACTGTTCACATCTTACTATTTATATATACCGTCGACTGATTTACGCCATTCTTGGGTCGCTAGAGCCCGGATGTCCTCGATTATCCCTTGAGGGTCCTCCGCAGCAGCATAGTGTCCGCCATCGTTACGTTCTGCCGGGTATTCAGTGAGTGTCTCTACTACAACATAGCGCGTAAGACCTACCCCTGTAAAAAACCAAGTTGCCTGTCCTTTCAACTGCCCGTTTTGAACTCGGCTCTGTATCCCAGTAGAACGAGGTATAACCGAAAGGGACCGTGATCCTGTTATGAGGCTCCATTGCGAAGTCCGCAAAATTCTCGTGGCGGACATTTTCGTAGTAGCATAGCATACTCGGCATAATACAGTTTGTAAAGTAGTACAGGCTGGAAGTAGCCAGGATATGTTGCGTCCAGTATCGTTTCTTCTGGTTCTCCGGGCCAGCAGCTTCGTTGTACTTCTCGCCAACCCACATCATGATTCCAACGGGATTGTCATTGAAGCCGAAGCCGATTGTATGAGGTCGCGTCCTCATTTGGATGGCGTAGCCCATGTGATTCTCCAACCAGTCATCCACTCGTCCTTGCACTTCCTGCTCGCGCTCAGTAAATTCCCGGCGGCCTCTTGCACTCAAGGGTGGAAGAGGACTTGGCGCGAAGTTGAAATGTATCAGCTTGCATGAATCGGTATACTTCGAACCCATCCTATCATTGAAGGTGTTGGTTACTACCGGCCTTGCGGGTTAGATACCCAGGTAGCACAGTGGTACTTACTCTCGGCCAATCCAATGTGCCCAGTCACCGCCTTGGAACATGTATCTAGAATTCATCACGGTCAGTCATACCGCAGTACACGGAAGATATGCGACGTACTGAGAATACCCTAGTCTTTTCATCATAGCATCGAAGATTCTGGTACTGTCTTGCAGCGTCCATCCTGCATTCGGTGGCCAGTCAGAGAATGCGTAGCCCGGCAACGAGGGAACTATAACATGGAATGCCGGGAGATTGGAATCTTCCGGGTTTGAGAGCGGACCCCATACTTGATTAAATTCGTAGAAGGAGCCAGGCCACCCATGTACCATAATTAGGGGAATCGCGTCTTCTCGGTTGGACTTGGCATGAACGAAATGTATCTTGATACCCTCTGGGTGTGTATAAATGTAATGCGGTGCGGTATTGATGCGGTCCTGATGTTCGTACCAGTCAAAGTCGTCGATCCAAGCTTCGTAGAGATTCTTTCCCCATTCGTACGTCGGTCCGTACTTGTCACCAGCATTAGGTACAATCTCTTTGGGTGGAAGTCGGGTGTCCTTCAGCTTCCTTTTTAGCCTATCGACTTCCGCGGCGGGAATTTCGACCTTGAACGACTTGATATCCGACTCAGCCATTGTCTACCCAAGGCGTCAATCTTTTGCTATAAGATTCACAGGCCGGAAACCATTCAAGTTGACGATTGCATTTTAAGGTGTGGTATTAATTGATGTCCGTTTCTCCCAGCAAATGATGCGCTCTACCTTTGGAGCGGGGTATACACGTCGAATCGCCAAGGCGAAGATGTCATCGTACCAAAAGCAGTCAAAACACGACTAAACCACTGAACCGAGCTAGTTAATTAGATACGCAATCCTGGGTTGTTCGCAATTTAAGCATCGAGGTGTGCAGCGATCATCCCCTACAACGTTTGGAATCGTGCCCCGAGAAACGCTTTTGGGATCTGTACGGGCAACTTTACAATGACCATATGAAAACTGTATTACAGGAGAGCGATCCTCGATGTTTGTTAATCTAAATATCCACACTCACGATGTCGGTGTTTGGCCCTTTGGCCGAAGCGACCATATTGCCGGCTTGGGTCCATTTCACACCGAGCGAAATTTCCTCTCCCGGAAACAACGTCACAAAATTGTCTGTCCAAATTGCACTGGCCACATCTTGACTTTGCTCGTCTGCAAGGCTAAGCTGCACAAAGAATGCCGGGACTGTCGCTGTATTCTTGAGAGAGACGAATCCATCGTTAACTCGACAGAGCTCGAGGGTGGCTCTTTGCAAGTTAAAAAGGGCTTGTAGATTAGAGAATTCAGTAACCGGGGTGTAGTACCAAGTCGAGTTGTCCCAATTTAGAACATCCTGCTTAGGTGGAATCCAGTATACGTTTCGGCTTACAGTTTGACCACTGTCGCCCTGTAGAATCAATCTCAAGAAAGCAGCCCCTGTAACCGTCTCCAAATCTGATACGCTACCCACCTTTTGTGCTTGGTTGGGTATCGCGTTCAAGGACGATTCATTGTGGCTAATAGACCGTCCATGGATATCAATGAGATCCATCGCGACTTTCCGAGCACTAGATCCCACAAGACCATGATTTGCTACCCAGATAGAGCTGTCACTATAGTCATATACGACATGCTCTAATCTTGTTCCAACTTTGGTGCCGTAATATGATGCAGTGGGCTTGAGGTAGTAATCGAAAAGTTGCCAATGTAGGCTTGGCCATGCCGCGTTCAACATCCAGTAGATCAAGCCAGTACTTGGCCGGTCAGCATTCTTACGCACAGAAAATGCCTCGAATTGAGCTCTTGTTGCTTCGTAGTCCATAATTTGGGCTTTGGTCAGATAGTCATCCAAGCTAGTTGGGAGACCTAATCGTTTGTATAGAGCATCGTTATAAATCGTTCGCGTGTAGAAGCTTGAAACATTCGTAGACATGTGGTATAAACCCTTCTCAGGTTGTGTCCAAAGGTCTTCCATGTCACTTTCCGATAAAAACTTCTGCAAACTGACCTTTTCGGGCGTGCCCACACCAGCACCAAGTTCGGAGCCGAAACCAAACGCTGCGCCCAATTGGTCTGCATACCAGTAGTTCGGAGGAACCCAGTCATATGGTCCTTCCATTTTCATCCCAGAAGGACCAAGTAGTTCTGGATATCCTCGTTTTGATGCCGACGCAACGACCGGTACATCCCAGTTAAAGCGTTCCAGAGCATCAACATAGACTTGAGTCGCACGATCATTCGGCCAGAAATCCGATCCCACCAGAAATGCAAGAAGACTTGGATGGGTTTGCATCATAGCAGCCTCATGGAGCATAGATTTATTCGCAGTCGAGTAATCTTCCTCGAGCCATTTTTCGCCGGCTGCGTCTTCATTGTATTCCCATCCTTCCCATTTATCGCAACATTCCCATCCAGCCATAATCATAAGGCCCATACGATCAGCCAAGTCATATAGCTCCGGATGCTCCTGCTTTCCTTCCAGTCGTACTGTGTTCAGGCCCATGTCCAACACCAGCTGGAACTGGGCCTGCAGGCGATCGACGTCGAAACGATAGAACATGTCCGAGGTGTATCCAGCTCCAATCACAAGAAATGGCTGCCCATTTATGGCGAACTCTGTATCGTTGTGCTCGTTCACAGCAGATGATACATGTCTAATACCAAAAGAGCGAGCTTCAGCAACGTCAGAAAGCTTGCCATCTTCAACAGTCACGTTCGCTGTTACTTGATATAGTGGCTGGGAGCCCCAGTTCGCAGGCCACCAAATTCTTGGTTCATTAACCGAAAAATTTAGCGACACCGTTCTCTCTTCACCTGGTTGTAAATTGACCGTGCTCGAACCAAATATGGCAGAAGATCCGTCGTCGGGGTGAACGGCAACATGCACGACAGCATCTACAGCTTCTTCGGCGTGATTTACCACGTCTGTGAAAATCTCTAACGCAACTGTATGCTGAATTTCACCGTTGAAGTTCGTTTTGACACGTGGAGCAGATATGGAAACCGACCCTGTCTGTAGAATTTCCACGTTCCGCCAAACCCCAGTGCCATTGTCTGGAGGATACGGATTCCAATCGATGAATCCCATAGCAAAATCTCGAAGATAGTTCGTTGGGTAGGCAGTAATGAGCACGGCATTAGTGCCATCTCTCACCTTATTTGTAATATCGTATTTCATGCCTCCATAGGCTCCAACTTGGACTTCTTCCGAGGCAACCAAATGGCCATTGATGTGGATCTGCGCTCTTGAAGTGACACCATGGGTCTGAAGAAAATATCTTTGGCCCGCTTGGCAGTTGATAAAGAATTGATGTTTGTAAAACCAAGGGACCTGAAATTCGGAGTAGTCCACCATGCACTCCAAGTTGTCCGAGAAGAATAACTCAGTATCATCATAAACATTGTTTTCAAGTAATCCGGCAAACACAGTCGTTCTAGCAGAGACGCTGTACCAGTTCGACGTCTCTGATCCAGGAACGGAAATTGCCTGGGCGCTGGTTGATGTTTTCGCACTAGAGATCATTTCCCACCGCGGAATCACGGTTCGGTCGCCGGGGCTGGACACTATAGGGAGGGTCTCATACCCACATACAACTAGACACAATCCGAGAAACAGTGAGAGCACACGGTGAAGCCTCAGATAAGGCATGGCGGCCATTGAATGCGCGCCTGAAAAAAAAAACAAAGTATGAACGAGCCGAAATTTGCGACTCTTGCAAGTATCGACCTTAAGTACCTACATTATAAATAAAATTGCATCCAGTAAACGACTACCTTGCTACTTAGCACAGGGACCTGCCATTTTCATTTTGCCCCCATTTAGCAGGCCAACCACTCCAACCCACCTGAGCGCGGGGTAAACATGAGTGATCAACTGCAGCTGGTGCCCACTCCCAGCCAACAACACAGCTACAAGGGAGATGAAGCGGGGCTTCCACTTTGCCCGCCAGCATGTGATCGACATATACGAAGATGCAGGCAAGAAGTAGATGGCAAGGAGATTGGACAATAGAGTTAGCCGATAGACATTCTTGGAACGCAAGCTTCACATTGTGAACTCTATACTTCTTATATGCAATTCCTGCATGACTAGCGCACATGATCCAATTCGGATCGCCGCGCCCTGCCCGTTCTGGCCGCAGATTAGGGACATTAGTTCCCTTAGTACGAGGTACGTGTGCTCCCTCGGGGCAGAAGGTTCCGTATAGGGATTAAGAGAGAAATCCAAAGGAACAGCCGAGGGAATAAGAAACTTCCACCAATTGGAATTCTTCCACCGCGCCGGCAAGGAGCTCCCCCGACCGCATTCGACCCGTTGCGCCTGCAAAAGGCCAGGCTTCATATCAGCTTAGGCGACCCGGTATACAAGAAATCCTTAGTCGCTTTGCAACATCGGGCCGCCGAATGGTTATTACAAAGCCCATGGACCGTGACAAGTAGATCGCTTGTTCCGCCTAGCGGTAACACCCACGATTATACGAGCGAGGCACCGTATTGGTAGCCATCTAATACCTCGGATGGATGCCCTTACGTCGGTCAGGACGGACAAGGAGATCCTGAAGTGGATCTTTATACGTATCACGATGGCAGGCAGGAGATGTTCAACTCGTCTTATGCACCTAGCCTTGCACGGTTCTATACGAGAAGAAAAGAATACGCTTTACACTGCGGACCTGGTTCTTAAGCGAGGAATCAAAGATGAATCCCCCCACCTTAATCACGCTCAGATCATCCCCTGCAGGAACACTGGACGAGCAATTGAAATTATCGATTTCACGCAAGGCTATCCCCTGCCTCGCTGTAAAAGTGCATCACACTAGCGCTTTTTTTCAATTGGTAAAAATTTATCGCCAAGTACAAACAGCAAAATAACCCCCCTAAACCCACCTAAAACAAACATCTAAAAAATGAGTTAATAGGGATATTTAGGGGCAAATTTTAAAAGGGTTCGCCCTTAACCCCCTTATTACTATTACAACAATAAATTTAATGGGTAGTTGGCCTTAATAAGCGCTCGGACACTATATTTAACCAGAGCGCGTTAGTGTGGTGCACTTTTGCAGCGAGGCAGGGGATACAAGTGTGTTGGATGCCGTCGCTATTCTATCTACCAGTGCGCCGGGATAGACCGACGAGGATTCGAGTCCTTTCATCATGGAATGCAGAGACTGGCTGCTGAACAACAACTTCGGAAAAGAAGAGAGTGCCGCCGATAACAATCATGGTACATTTGCTGCTCAAAATATTGCTGCTATCACCACATTTGTGAGAATGAAAGAGGAATCCAGACACAATCTTGAATTAACATAGAATCGTATCGACAGACACATCACGCCGAATGGCTCGCAGCCCCCGGAGCTGGCTCGAACCCGAATCTGGCATTACTCCAAGTTTAGCCTGGTTGCTTTTACAAGGCTGGCAGCCATCGCTAACAGACTAAGGTGTTAATCTTTGGGGCTAGGTTGATCCTCAGGGCCAAAGCACAATGCCTGCAGTGGATTTTCTCTTGCCCGGAGCTACAAGCGGCAATTGGACGTATCCCGAACTACAGTTCCTGCTCCACGCAGCCTGCGATATCGTTGATTCCGCCGCATATGCTGGAAATAAGCAATCAATGCAAGTGGTTACGCCCCTTGAAGAAGTACCTCCAGGTGGGAATACATGGATCCTGAGGCCTGCCGTCGAGCAATTAGACGCAATAGGAACAACATAGGCGGCGTTAAGCTATGAATCCAGACATTCAGCCATTGCTCTGTCTGCTCGATATTTGTACATATTTTTAGGCGAGATGACGGTAGGACTGCTCCCGTGTTGTATGCATCACGCATAGAATAGGATGAAAGTACTGCCAAACGAGTCCCCCACTCTTGTTCGGTGCAATAACATTCTGGCGGGGCCGCGGGGGAAGGGTAATAATGACTAATGTCTGCGGAAACTAGTACCGAATGAGACTGCGATGGTCATCGGATATTCAATTTCCAATCTCTCGAAGCAACAGTACATAGGTTCATTTCAGAAGAGACTTTCTCTTTATCAGAAGTGCGGAAGTAATGCCGTTCTAATAAGCGATGATGATTTCGAGTAGGGATATATACGTGATGCTTATCAATTTTTGTGATCGTTGGATCAATGCTTTGGTTCGAGTACACGTACTCTCCACCAATAATTGTAGATATTTCAACGATAAACATGTCCCGTAAGCATACATTCCGCCGATTTATCATCTTTCTATATCGGACGTAAACGGAAGATAAGCGTACACACCAAATAGATACTCAACTGGTTTTAGACAATATATAAAGCGTTTAGGTGTTGATTTTAAGGACAGTGTCATCGGTTCCATTCCTCTGAATATCGACGCAACAATTGCGACAACGAAAGCTTCTTCTTGAGTCACCGCAGATCGATGGCAAGCCTGAAATCTTATTCCTACAAGGGATGGGGATCGTGGGTAAATAGTTTGGGTGTTTCCGCTGCTCAAGCTATTAGGGTAGACAACTGCATCTACTGCTCTGGTCAGGGTGAGCAGATGACTCTATCTTCGAAATTCTACAGTTGGGTACGGGCTGACATATAACATCAGGCGGTTGGGTGCCTGATAAACCCGAGTACGACATCGATAATACCATAACTGTGGATTTGAATGAAGAGATTGACCAAGCTTTCGCTAATGTAGCGGTCAACCTTAAAGATGCCGGTGGCAAGGGTTGGTCCCAAGTGTACCGCGTTGTCACTTACAGCAAAGACGTTCCCGCTCAGCACGATCGCATAGTCTATAACATCCACAAGTGGACGCCCAATCATGCTCCAGTGTGGACTGAGCTTGGGATTACTCATTTGGGCCTGTCAACAATGAATTTTGAGATTGATGTTGAGGCGTACGACGAGGAGGGAGCCAAAGAAGCCAAAGAAGCCAAAGAAGCCGGGGGAGCGAAAGCCACATCAGGCTAGAGGAACGCATCAGGCTTAGGTACCTAGCCCTTTCGCTAACCGTTGTGGCTGCTACTAGTGCCTCCTATGTAGCATTCAATATCTTCAGCCCCTTAGTAATTGTTGTAATTGTTCGGACAGCTGAAACGCCATCCATGATCCATCGCGTGAACCACAAATCTAGCCTCGTGGCAATCAATTTAGAACCAGGCAAAGCTTGGGCCTGAAGCCTAAACCGGTTAAAAACTTAAAATATGTGGGCCCGATCCACCCAAACCGGTCCACCTGTTTCGCCACCTCAGCTCGGATAGGCAACTTGTCCGCCGGACAAGGCATCCTCCTCCTCGTAGGAGTACATGCGATCCATTGGCCTTGTTTCCCTCCGTCTGCAGTCATACTCAGCTGAAACATCATCCGACAAAGTCGTCAGCAGAATTATATGCTGGGGCTATGCAGAATTTGATTTAGTGCTGATGATGATTCTGGCCAGATCAAATAAAATCGAGGTTACGAATCTTTCTACGCGTTCTCCTTCGAAATGTCACACTGTGTTTTCCGATTTCCTTTCTTCCCATCTAGTTTTCGATTTAGAGATGTTATAAGACCAAGAACGTATAATGACTAACCCCTTTTCCTCGAGTTACCTGTTATGGGTGCTGCCACTGTTGATCTTAACTCTGCTGCTAGCCAGCCTGACAGCTGTGCGACGACTGTCCTTATCCAAGTTCGCAAAGGATCATGGCTGCCAGAAATCTACGCACGCTTATCCCCAGTCCTATTTGCTCTTCGGGCTGGACTATGTGCTTGCCAACGCCCTAAATATCCTCAAGCATCGTTTCGCACAAGGGGTCAACGAGTTCTTCCTCAGATTCGGATCCACGTGGACAGCCTCGGTATTTGGCAAGCAGTGTTTTCATACCAATGACCCGGAGAATCTTCGTGCACTCATGGTCACTCACTTTGAAGATTACACCATCATTCCAGCCCGCGAAAAGCTGGTCAGAACGCTTTTCGGGGGCGGCATATTCGCTACCAACGGAGAAGACTGGGTCCATTCCCGCAATTTAATCCGGCAGGTACTGAGTCGTATGACGCTTGACCAGTCGACATACGAGAAACACGCCTCCGGTCTTGTCCAAGACATCCTCGCCGATGGTCGAGACGGGGGCAATTTCTACGACCATGCTTACAGGTATACATCTGACCTCACATCAGACCTATATTTTGGAGAATCTACAAGGGACTTCGACGTTGCTAGCTCGAAACGTAGCGCTGTCCTTCTGAAGAGCTTCGCCAACGTTGGTAAGATAGCCAGGTCGATGACTCTGTTTGGAAGTAGGATACCGTACATCGCACCTCTGCTCTATCGGGAAAGCCGACCTACAAAGCTATCTGTTTATTCTGTCATCGAGAGATACATTCACGACGCGCAAGAACACCTAACACTGACTGAAAGGAAACCAGGCGTCAGCCGAGGGCGCACTACTCTGACCGAGGCTTTCGTTGAAACAACGGACGACGCGCAACGCGCAAGAATCGAAATCATGAATCTGATGATGGCTGGGAATGAAACTGTTGCCATTGGACTGAGCGAGCTCCTATGGAACCTTGCTCGACATCCGCGTGTCTGGAACAAGCTACGTTCTGAGGTTGAAGAAGTCCTTCAGGGAAAACCTCCATCCCTCAATGACTTGAAAAGGTTAAACTATCTAAGATGCGTCATCAATGAGAGTAAGTCTGAACATTGAAGAAACTAACCTTGTGATCTCGCGCTAATGAGATTCAGGCCTACGCCTAAGACCTACTCTCTCCGTACACGGACGCCTTAGCTTACGCGATACTGTCCTGCCGCGTGGCGGAGGCCCAGAAGGTAATGATCCGATAGTCGTTCCCCGGAGCTCGTACGTTATCTACAGCAACTACTCACTCAACCGCAATCCCCAGGTATTCGGGTCGGACGTGGAGGTTTTCCGCCCCGAACGCTGGACCGGTATGAAAGAACCCTCGGAGGACCTGGGGGCAGAGGGTAGCGAGCCCCTTAAGTACGACCGTTTCGAGTTTTTGAGCTTTCTGGCCGGGCCCAGGGCTTGCCCTGGCGAGAGATTGGGAGCTTCTATGGTCTCGTACGCCGTGGTGAGGCTGCTTCAGGAGTTCAATGCAGTGGAGCCTAGAGACGACCGACCATGGGAGGAAGCAACGGCATTCTCTTTCTACAATAGACACGGAGTTCATGTTGCTTTTTCCTCTGAGCAAGCTGCTGGAATCTAACGGACTGGGTCAAGCGTTGATCTGAAGTACATAGACAACTAATTAGTATCGTGAACGTCTTACAACATAATTATGAGAAAGCCCATACAAGGTTGTTCCAGTTTTCCATTATCTTAAATAACCCATCATGTGCTTAATAAAAGTTGAAAAAATTAAAGAAATCAAAGGTAGGCCTCGGAGCCGGAAGCCGGGGAATTCTACTCACGGTAAATTCGAATTACACAGAACATGAGTGAAGCAATCGAATCACTAGCCTATTCTCGCGCACGTGCAGTAGAACCAATGACAATATTGATCTATGTTTATAAAAAGTAAAACAG
>JANIPN010089952.1:0-60804 GCA_027478595.1 Erythroxylum anguifugum
ATTCTGATTCAGCCTACGCTAGATCTCAGAGCACGCCGTGTGCCTAAGCTTCTCTGGAATCCCCATCCCCCAGCCAACCCCCCCGAATTGTTGGGACCCCCCCCACCCATGAGTTGATCTTTTACGCCATGTCTATAATGACCTCCAGGGATACTTGCCGTATCGATAACAGATATAAAAAAAAGAAGTCGGAAAGGACAGCAAAAGGATACCATAGCTGCGATCGGCAGGCTTCCTTCTTGGGTCCATTGATTGCATGCAGAAACCTCCGCCTACCTGTCCTGGATAAAAAGCCCGTGGTGCATTAAAAAAAAAAAAACTACATGCTCATCAATCCCGCACTGACATGAAATTAAAAAAGGAGTGGTGAAATAAAAGAGAAGGCGGTAGCAAAATCAAAGCAGTCTATACCCCATCATATCGCTTTAGCTTTAGAGTGTTTTTCGTCAGATTACCGCGCGCCCTGTTGCTGGCCTCCAACGGAATCCCCCGCCTCATCAAAGCCAGATGACAGGAAGTAGACATCAAACACTCCCTTGTTCCCTTCTCTCCTCGTTTCTCTCAATGGCAATCTCGTGTGCCTTGCCTAAGTCTCCAGAGCGGGAGGCCTCAGGCTCACTCGGCGCATCCACGAACTCTTCCGGACTCTGCGGCTCGTCTTCCTTTTCCTTCTGCCCATCACTAAGTTTTTCGTCGCCACCTTTCTCCCTTAGCTCTGAGAGGTTGTGGCCACTGACACACTCTCTTGCACTTTCAGTTGTATAGTCACTTGACCCACCCTTCCCACCAGCCTTCTCGTTTTCTTCCCTGCCTTCCTTTTCCCGATCGCCATCCAAAACGTCGTGCTCCATGAGTGGCACTCCTTCTCTCTCTACCATTTCCGTCAGGCTGCGAAAGTTGAACATGGGTTCGATCCCGGCCCCTCCACCTGGTGGGGTAGGCGGCACGCTCCCGCCTACGCTGCCAACTCCATCGCTTTCCTGATGGGCGAGTGTGAGATGAGTCGGGCGCTCGGGGCTATCGTTGCGGGTGGGGATGCCGTCGGACGACGAAGCGGTGGAGAGAGTACGCAAGTGAGAGGGCCGATAGGGAGATGAAGCAAGCCCAGGATCGGCGGAGGCAGAGGCGGATGCGCTGGTGCTGCCACCAGTGGATGTAGTCGGCGAGGGTAGAATTTGTGCGCGAGAGCGCTCTAGGTGCTGCTGCGCGGATTCATTCTGAGAGCCCTCGCCAGCGTCGCGAGCGACGGCCTTGCCCTTACCTGCTGCAGTGGTAGATGTAGGGTCCGTATTCAAGCTTGCGCTGCTGGGGCTGCCGAGGGTGATAACGCTTTGGTTAGCGCTCGAAGGATAAAAGCTGGTACTGGTTTTCTTGGCTGCCTTTTCGGCTTTCTTGTCTTCCTTTTCCTTGCGCTTGGCTTCCTTCTTGGCTTCCTTCTCTTCCTTGCGGCGGCGTTCTTCTTCTGAAGCGAGGGAAAGCCGAATAGCTTCCATCATCATCATTTCTTCTAGATCTTCGACGCGGGTCCGGCGCGAGCTCTGGCGGGGTGGTCCGCTGATGGTTGGAGATGCCAGTTCGCTACGCTCGCCGCCGGAGTTACCCTCCGAGTCTTCACGGCCTGGGGTTCCGTAGCGATCCATGCCCAGCATACCCGTATGCGAGGGGCTACCATTTGAAGGGCTGTCGCTGCCACCGCGGCGGAGTAATGTGCGCCGACCGAACCTTGGTATGCTCTGCTCTCCTTGACCATTTCTTCCTCCCATGAGATAAGCTGCGGTATGAAGTGCTGTCGCGGCTGCAGATCTGCGAGCAGCATGGGCACGCGCACTGGCGAGCTTATTGGCCCAGTCCGGACGGATTCTATCCGTTGTGATAACGTGAGGCGATGACGCGGAGAGAGAGCTACCTCGTTTGCGACCAGTCTTGGGACCGGTCGCGGGTTGCGGAGACAGTTGACCCGATTGAGGGAGCGAGGCTAAAGACGACGAAGATGACATTGGTGGAGTGGGCCTTTCCATAGCTCCGCCTATTCCTCCCTGGCTGGCGTAGGCTAGACCTCTCTTAAAGGGTAGAGGGTCAAATGTTACTCCAAACTCTGGCTGTACGCAGTACGGACAAGCGGCTGGTTCGGATACTAGCGACTCAGGGTCTTGCGCTGCTGCTTCTTCAGCTTGAGGCTGGGATGGATCTGCATGCTCTGGAGGGTGTGGATCGGGTCTTTTGATCTGGACAAAACATTCCGAACAGATGGGTTGGTCGCAACATCGAGTCCTATTGAGGTGAGGGGGGTAGTATAGGAAACAAATTGGGCATTCAGCAGCATCTTTGTATAGATAAGCTTCAACTGGCTGTCCATTGACATGAGGATCTCGAGGAAGGTTGATCTCTCTGGGCTGTAGATCGGATTGGGAAACGTTTCGGGAGGAGGTTGTGAGGGATGCCAAAGTCTTGGCTCTCCCTCGAAGTAGTGCTGACCCAGACGAAGGAGATGCCGAGTTGGGCAGTGAAGAGTTCTGCATCGTAGTCGGGACACCGAGAGTACCGTCAACGTTGGCTGCTGAACTCTGGCCCGGAATCGGAACGGCGAGGTGGTTGTTGCTCTGCGCATCTGTACTTTCCTTCGCGGCCCCGTTACCTGTTGCAGACGGAGGCGACTGGGGTATTTCATCGGCGGCAGGAATTGGCAAGCCTCTGGCGGCTGCGACGAGCTGATGTTCCGTCCAAGAATCCGAGTGATCATTAAGCCCACGCCAAAACGGAGCTATTCGACGTTCAATCTACCCCAATTAGCCAAAGACGAGAGCTTGAGCCAATTCAAATCTATTGTCTTACCATGAGTTGCCTGACAACGGCCTTGTTATAATCTTCGATGCCTGTATAGACTCCTTGGGTGACGAGATATCCACCGTCCACGCTTTCTTCCTTCATGCTCCGTTCTCTTTCTATTTCCCTGTTTCGCCTGTCCCTCTCTAACCTCCTTGCCTCTCTTTCTGCCTTTGTCTCGCGCCTCGTTTCGACCACCACACCATCTCGATCGTGGCTGTTGGGTATGCCGAACAGCGTCGATATTTCCGAGCGCCCTCCCCTCCCGTGCCTTGAGCTGTAGACGACCTGAGGCCCATCCTGACCGAAGTCTGGAGATGTCGGGCTCTGGTGCGAGGAACCTGACCGACCTGCGTGCGATCTTTGGTAAAGGGGAGGCGAGCGCTGCTCTTTGGTGGCC
Source organism: Erythroxylum anguifugum (assembly GCA_027478595.1). NCBI lineage: Eukaryota > Viridiplantae > Streptophyta > Magnoliopsida > Malpighiales > Erythroxylaceae > Erythroxylum > Erythroxylum anguifugum. The sequence goes on from JANIPN010089952.1 coordinate 3,224, forward strand.
GAATTGCCCATGGCGCACTTCAAGGGCGGTGGCAAATGCTCCAACAAGGAGGGAACGGAAAGTTACAATCCTGTTTCGTTTAGCGTACGAGGAGATGAATCGCCTGCAGCTAACGACGAATTGTCTTCGGTCCTAAGGGTGGATTGCTACAGACCGCGACTCTCAGCAAAACGAGACGAGAAGATCCGTGGCGTGGCCGTGATTCATCTTTGTGGGAGAGGTAGTCCCAGAGATGTTGTGGTTGGAAGTTGGTAAAACGAATGACTGAAGGGTTCGGCAAGGGTGAAAACCAAGGCCAAGCTCGAGAGGTGGGAAACAAGCAAGGCCAAAGATCAAGGTTCCGGCAGGTGGAGTTCCTGCTGTTAACCAGCTTTTGGGTCTCGAGACTTGGGGCGGCGATGGAGGTGTAGATTCGCTGGAGTGCGTGTGTGCTAAGTCGGGTTGAGTATGGTGAGTAGCAAGTGACGACGACAACGGCAACGGCGACGGCGACGACGATGGCGGCTTTGCGGGGCTGAGGGAGAGAGAGAGAGAGAGAGAGTTGGGATGCGCCGGGAATCAGGGTCGGAAAACGGCGAATGCTCGTCTAAGGAGGAGCCTCGAGCGTACGTATCGTTACTTGGCACCACCTTAGTTTAGTTGGCTACTGTGCTACTGCGCCGTGGCAGCGGCACAGATTGCAAGACAACCTGGAAGACTCGTGGCCGTTAAAAAGAGAAAGTTGTTGTTTGGGTAATAATCAAAGATATATTATAACAGCAACAGCAACAGCAACAGCAATAATAACGATAACGAAGGACCTCCTGCCCTGGCACGCGAGCAATGGAGAAAAAGAAGAAAAAGGTAACTAGGGAAAAAAAGACAATAGAAGAAACAAAAAGGAAGCATGTGCACCAGTCGTCAACGTGGACGTTTTGTGGATGTGGTTGCGTTGTTGCTGCACCGCCTGCGGGCGCATCTGTTGTATCGTTGCGGACCTGCCACCATCTCCTCCGGGGGGCCAACTACTTCATAATGTTTCTCTGGCCTCATTGATGGCAACGTTCGATAACTTCGGGTACGAGTTACGGGCAACTTATTGAATGGTTTTACGATGCCTATTGTTCGGAATGGGATTGTTTATAATTGATGCTATAGAACCTCACACCATTCTTCAACGTAGCTTTGCATCCTGGGGGATTTGGTTTTTTTTTTCGAGGTGGTTGCCCTACAGATGAGTCGTGTGAGTATCTGCTCGTACCTCAATCCGAAAAGGACACCACCACCCCCTATCATCTGCATCTTGTTTGCCTTACTTGCCCCTTCGTCCCGTCAAGCCACCTGCAGCAGCCCATGGAATCAGGTACGAGTACGAGACAAGCTGCACCCGCATTTCGAAATGATCTATCATGTGCACGTTGACGGGTCTCATCGCAGGGGTGAGTGGAGAGTAGGAGATTGTCTCTTCGGATAATTAGGAGCGAGCTATCCGATGTCACCCGTTTACTTCCAGAACCCCATGTTTCTATCTTGCCCATTGCTGCTGAATATGAGAAAAACTTCCCTCTGTCGGAATGCTGGGAGATAGTCGCGCTGGCAACGTTTGGAGGGCCTGTGAAATGCCAAATGTCGCATGACGGCTTTAGTCTGTCACAAGCACAACGGCGATATCAGACATCGCTAGCTTGCGCGCAACACGCTACTAATGGCGCCTTTTTTTTTCCCCGACTAGGATGTATAGCGGTTCACAGTCTGATAAGAGCCGCTGGATTATTGATCAGGCGGTCAGGGTGCTCTTGGAAGCGATTAGTCGGTGTCAAGCGAAACACAACGTGGTTGCGTCTAGACTCGGTGCAGGAGCAAAAACAAGTCATTCGCAGATGCATGGTTTTATTGAACGTCGTGCACAAAGAGAATTAACCATTTCCCGATTCATTTCTGTAACTAAAAGTGCAGCGTGCTTCATCAAAGAAAATACTACATGCAGGATCCTGTTTCTTCAGATGTTCATTCATGCGGGTATCGCCTCTTCCTTCACCTCACCCCACTCGCCGGTTAACGCCCTCGGGTCGCAATCTCAATCCCCTTTTCCAATTCTCCTCCAAAACTTCCTTGATTAAAAGCAGCCGTTTAGGCGTATCGTACCTTCTCGTCCTTGGAGTCTCCAAGAGGCTGGACGTTCGTGCTCGCCGCAACCGTGTCGGCATCACCGGTGGCAGTCTTCTCGCTAGCGACGGTGCTCTTTGCGCAGCCAGAGCAAGCGCACTGTCCAGGAGCGCAGGTGCAGACGCCATCCTCGCCGCCGCAGTTGCAGGTGGTCTTATCGGTTCCCGGAACGGTCTCTGGTGCCGAGTTGCCAGTCTTCCCTGTCTTGAGATTCGCTAGGCGGCGCGCTTCGTCGTGGACATCGCGCACCTGCTTCTCGCTAGCAGTGTAGAAACCAACAAGCTTCTGCCCGGTAGGTGTGTTGACGGCCTTCTCGAAGTAGCTGCTCAAGCCCATCCATCCCTTCTGAGCCCTCTCGGTGATACCGTAGGTGGCATCGATGCCCTTGGCTTTATCGGTGGCTTTATATTTGGAATCGAAGTTGGTAAGAGCAGTTGTGAAGCGGTTGGACAGACCGTGCTTGTTGTCGATTTCGATAGCTTTCTGAATAGCTTGGTCTGAGAGAGCGTAGCCATGAGCCAAATACTCAGCAACTACGCGGCTCCTGGGCTTGTCATCTTGCGAAATATCGTCCTCTTCGGGGTGGGTAGCGGCAGCTCCACTAGCAGAGGCGGCGATCTGGTCGATGCTGGCAGCGGAGGATACTTGAACCTGAGAGGACTTAAGTTGTGTATTGTCGAGAAGAAGTGCAGTCTTAGCCGCGCTGCGCGATGGTCAGGATAGTCGAACTTGATTCCCAGTATTTCCCCAACTTACGTTTCTTTCTCGAAAGTTACGGTGGCGGATTGGGTGGCATCTGCATCACCAGATGTAGGAGTTACGGAGAGGCTCGTAATCTTCCCGCTGGAAATAAATTAGCGCCACCCGTCTCACAGGAGTTTAAAATAAGCTCACCAGAAGCTGAAGAATTCTCTCACCTCCTTTTCAGTGGTTGTCGAAGAAATATTCTTCACCTAAGCTGTATGTCAGTGTCGAGGCGGGGCAGCAGTTCCACAACGTAACTTACATGAACGACGGTAGAAGACATGTTTGGTTGTTCAACCCGATGCTTGAGAGACCTTGTAGTTGATAGAATTTCCGGGTAGATGAAGGGAATTTAACTGAGGATTGTTTGAGTCGTGCTTGTTACGTCAAGAAAGCAAGCAGGATATTTGTATCTACAGAAACGTTGCAGGCAGCGGCGGGGAGCAAAGCAAATACGTGTTTTCGCGCCGCCGCACCGCCACCGATACGTCATTAGGGGACGGCCCAAGCGTGGAGCAAAGCCAAAATGCCCGGGTCAAGTCACAAAGCCACACTCATGATGCAGCTCCCTCTCTGGAAGCCAATTTCTAGGTCACTTCGAGGGTCCAAGCTAACACATTGGATTATTATGATGAACCAGATCCTTTATTTTTACTGTTATCCTACCCTCTACCTTTCGAGTATCGTATTTGCATGTGATTGTCCCTTGATGCTCAGCTTAGAGGCCTAATCGCTTGCTCCGCCGCACACGATCCTCTTTCTTGGCCTCCCTTCTCCTCTTCTTCCAAGCTCGATTGTTCTCGCCTCTGTTATCCCAAAACCACTTCTTGAACTCCGTCTTGTCGGGCGCTGCAGTATCTGGAGTCGGTGCCGCGCTTCGTTGCGCCCGCCATTGGTTGTCCATTGCCGTATGCGGCGTTGCAGGTATCGCTAAGCTCAATTGCTTCGGTCCACGTCTCGAAGTGAGCCCGCCACCTGACGCTGGTGTCGACTGTTCGGTGCTGGTACTAGCGATATTGTTGCTTGCATCATTATCATCTTCCTCTTCAAAGAAGCTGAACGGTGTTGGCTCGATGGAAAGGTTCGTAGCGGCGGTTGATTTTGTTGATTTTGCCGCCGGTCGCTTGAAGAGTGTTTCCAACGGATGAGGGGATTCGTTCTTTTCGAGTTCAGCGTCATCGGAGTCGGATGATGAGCCGCTTGAGGAAGTCTCTTCATCTTCAGATGCAACTGCAGGTGACGCAAGATGCGCTTCACTTGAAGAACCAGATTCCTCACGTATGGTGGGCACGGTTGGCGTAGCAGTTTTTGCGGAATTTCTGGACCTGTTCGGTGTCTCATGTTCAGATTCGTTTGACTCCGACGCGCTCGAAGACGATTGTTCTTGTGCACTGGACGAGTCTTTATCCGACTCTCCAGATTTTGCGCTACTTCCACCAGAGGAGAGCTTCTTACTAGCCTTTGAATTTTGTACGGACTTATCTGCCTTTCCTTCTGAAGCCCCGGCGTTAATCGTAGCCCGTAAGAAACTGGGATGTTTGGTGCGATTCTCGAACTCGTGCACAATCGTTGTATCACTTTCTGCTTTAGCTTTCTTTCCCTTCTTGCCGGTATTAGATTTATTCGGACCCCTCTTGTTGTCCGGGATTTTGGCCTTGAATAATAGCTCTTCTTTATCGGAATATTCCGAGCGTTTCGACTTCTTTTTCCCCTTTTCAGACGCCTCAACTTTGGACCTGGACTTTCTGAGCTCCATAGGTTTCGTCCATCCCCGCTTCACCTTACGGCCGTCCTCCAGTTCCTGGCCCGGTATAACAGCAATGTCTCTTTTTCTCTTCTGCCCGCGCGTGCGCTTCTTCCCCGATTCCGCTGGCTGCACATCTTCCATATCAGGTACGAGATCCTTCTCAGGTTTGGCCTCCTCGATTTTCACTTTCCTGCCCTTGAAAACAGTGCCGTCTAGTTTCTTCTTGAGCTTTTGAGCTTCTGTGCGTGGGAGATCGAGGTAGCCGTAATTGTTTTCGGGGTATGTCTGGACCTCGTGGAACGATACCCGCGAGGCTTGAGACAACACGCTCGGTGCGAGAAACTTAGGAAGAAGCTCTGATGTTAGAGGAGTGATGTGCAGCCTTACGGGGGTGCTCATCTGGTTGATTTGACGCGTTTGCGGGGGATCAATTTTCTGAACTGGTAGCGGAAATATGGAAGGCGCCTTCTTTCCATTCGCTCTGGAACACGTGCGGGTCGGCGGTTAGCGTGGTGGCTGTGCAACTGTGTTTAATGTGCCCAGGGAATAATGAAACAATTAGTGCTGGGCGCCTGAGAATTGTTTACCGTAGATTTTAACTCTTCTGGCTCGAATATCCACAATAATATGTTCTAGATTGTAAAAAGGATGTCTCTGTTCATTTGAAGCCTGCCTAAGCGCGTGCCGGGAGGCCCGTGGAGGGAATATGGGCTTAGATTGAAGCCGACTCTTATGGCGTTTGGTGATGTTAGTGGGGTTTACGATTTCCCTCCACCAGACTAGGTCGCCAAGGCTATCCTTGCTGTTGTTTCCGTCGAATTCATATATGCTATAAGACTATTCACTGCCAATAGTCTAGAGGGGCCTAATTTTCATCAAGGGTCTGGTTGGCTTCGAAAATCGGGTTGCATCTGGCGGACTGATTGTCTTGGATTGGGATGTGCGCCATTCGGCTGAAAACAGTTTGCCTAGAGACGTTGGTGGACTGGAATAATGGCGGTGTCGCCAATATTTAATTGAATACATTCTACTAATAATGTCTCATGCCTTCAATGATTTTGATTGAAAGATAGCCATTTTTGCGTGAGTCACTCTAAACCATCTGAATGGCTGTTGTTAAGGCTTTACTATCGAATTTATCTAAGTGCCGCTTGGAATCGTTCCAAATCACCCACCAATTCTCGATCCTCCTCAATACTTCCTACTCGATTCTCTTTGGGGTTCCGCTCCGTAACCTCCGAAACAAAGAATTGTGACGATGGGCTTGAATTCGACCCCGTGTAGCTACTGGTAGAATCATCTTGGCTCCAGATTATTTCTTGATTTGCTTGCCTTTCTGTATTGATCCTTAGAATACTATTGAGCCTTTGCACGCCTTTCTCAATTCTAGAAGACCTTCTTGAATTGGATTGCGAGGACTCCGAAATCTGTGCGGGGAGAGATACATGAATCGTAGTAAGAGACAGGGTCGGAGTGGCGGGCTGACCATGACCACTACCTGAAGATCTTCGGCTCTCGGAACTCGCCAGCGGTAAATTGTTCCAGGTTTTTATATAGAAAGAAGAAGTAGAAGAACGCTTCCGGTTGTTGTCTGATTGTTGCATACCGCCGTGCTCTAGTATGCCACCACCACTTTCCCTATCTGTACGACTTCTGCCAACGAATGCTATTGCAAGGGTGCTGGCATCAGCTTCGTGAAAATTTGATGGTCCATCAGGGAAAAGAGCATCCCAGTGACTAGCGCTGGCTTTACGAAGGGTTATAGAGGCCGGGGTATTCCTACGGCTGAGAATGGGTGGTTTCATGGATGACTTCCTTCGATTTCCGTGGCGGAACATGTTACCTATACTCCATGAGCTTGACCTTTGTGGCTGGATGTTTGTTTTCTTAGATATCTGGTTCGCCTGAAATTTAAAGGAACGGCTCCGACTCGGAGGTTTAGCATGTGCATTGATATAGGTAGAGGCGGGTAGAGATCCACTGCTAACTAGACTTTGCCTTCGCACATTTCTCCCTGTAAGTACGGTAGCAAGACTTTCGTTGTCGGCTGAATTGCGGGTGACCTGAATAGGAGAAAATCCCATGGGTGATACTTTAGAACCGTGAAAACTCCTAAATCCGTAAGCAAAATACCTTCACTCAAGCTGGTAGCATACGAATCGTCGCTACCGATGTGTGCTACTGCTTGACTATAGCCACTTGTAACTGAATTGGTATCAGATGGGCTGCCAGGGAGTAATTGCTCTCTCGAGCTCCCAGATGCCGGAGTGCCATTTCGGTTTGACTTGGTTGACCTTTTTTGTAGCCTCCGAGCGCTGTGTTGATCTAGACTAGTCGTATCATCTATTTTGGGTTTGAATGGTGTATCGAAATCAAACTGTTTTTGAAAAGGAGGAGAAAGAAGAGTGGAAGATTGATAGCTACTGGCACTACCTGGTGTTGCCCAAGCAGAATGGTGAAAGTAGGAATCCGAGAATTGGTTCGGGGAACTGAAGGAATTAGAGGTATGGGGTGCGGGTAAAGAAATTGACTGGGCTATCAAAGGTCGCGATAATGGCGATGGAGAGGAGCCGTAGGATGATGAGGGCCTAAAAATAGGATCTGGAGACATATTCGTAAAATCATGAAGCTTGAGGGCTCGTCTAGGTTTCCGCCGTACAAAAGTGATGGAAGAGTTAATAGATACCTAGGTAACAAAGGATAACGGGCTAATCAGGAGATGGAATGGATCACCTTGTAATCGTTCTGGTGGAACTGGAGACCCGTGGCTTCCTCATCTAGTCAACCTGTTGCTTGTCCCACGGCATAAAAAGACACAATCACACCCCAAAAATTATTCGGAAATCTATTTGATTCCAGCGCAGCTATTCAGTCGATCGTCAAGATGTAACCATCGCCTTTTCGTTCGTTTGACGAATCAATTCCACCCCACAGAACCACCGACCTTTTGGTGTCGCCATCTTGAGAAGAGGCAAACCACCCCCTCGGACCTGGGTGCTCAACATAGCCCTCTTGCTTGCTAAATTCTGGGATATCAACCTTCGCCCAAGTACCTTCTGCTGTTTTGGCTCCCACTAGCTGCCGTGTGGCATCCTTAAAACTCGCTCCTGTCCACCCATCAGGCCGTATCTGGTAGGACCAAACATCGGAAAAGAATTTTCCAGCGCCATCATGGCCTTTTGAGCTAGGATCACCTTCTCCGAGCAACAGAACCAAGTAGTTTCTGCCTTGACCGGTCGTAACTGGATGTATACCGGCCACAGATCGTCCACCCGGGGTAGGCTGCTGCGGATCCTGCTCGACTGTCTTCCACTCACCAGACTTGGTAAACAAAGCCATCTCTCCTTTGTCATCTAGATCTTCAAAGAAGGCTTTGGTAATTTCGAGGTAATCAATCTGTCCTCCCAGTTCGTTCTTACCGTCGAAGCCACCGTAACGATAAATTCGGTCTTGTGCAAATGTGAGAGCTGCACCACCTCTAGCTGGGCCCGGAGCGTCAGGGAATCTTGACCACGCGCAAGCCTGGACGTCGAATGCCCAAATGTCTCCGGTCCGTCCCTCCGCTAAACAACCTCCGTGGATGAAGATAGTACCGTGAGGAGCTACATCTCCTGCCCCCGCGCTGACTGTAACTTGGCTCGGTAGAGGATGCTCGCTGGCTGTGGCAGAGTGATAAGAACGCGGCTCAGGCCACATGGAGCCCTGTAGAGGATCGAAATGTGACCACTTGTTTATTGCTGTGTCAAATACCCATACTCTTCCCTTCTCGTCCAACGCCGACATGTCCTTGCCCCCTCTACCTCCGAAGACATAAATCCGATCCTTGATCGTAACAGCGGTATGACCTACCCGGGCTGGAGGTGCTTCGGAGAGGTCGTCCTCAACGCGCTCGTAGTCCGCCTCCTCGACCGTAGCGGAAGGCAGAGTAAAGATATGCACAGCATTGTCGACAGGCTTACGTGGCTCGATCTCGCCGCCAAAGATATAAGCCTTGCCTTTGATAATATTGAGAGAGTGAGATGAGCGAGGAAGGAGGGTTGAGGTCTTGATCTTGTGCCATGTAGCTTTAATTGGCATAGTTGGTTGCGCAACAACTATTCCAGCTCCAATAGCTCCTTCTACCGCGGTCTCGACGCCATAGAAGGCTGCTGCGGCCGCACCCGGCTCCATGTCGGTATATATGTTAAGCCGTAACCTCGAAACTAATAACTTTCGGGAAACACTGACAAGAGGTTAATATATTCACGTTAGTAGTGAATACGCCCTGGGAATGGAAGTCAGGTACACTCAGAAGCTATGGATTGGCAAATTAAATGCCTGTTTGTTCTGCTATGACATAATGTCCCGCTTTAGTTGATCGGCTGGGTTTACAAGTTACAACGCAGGAGCGGGGTCCGTGGCAAGTAAAGGACTAACAGCGAGAGTGGAATGAGGCTACATACCTAGGTACCTATCTACATATAGTCCTTATTTTGGCTTCAGAGCTTATAATATACATTTATATCAAGATTAAACATGTGGATGAATTACAAGACATCTATCTAGTTGGTCCGTGTATGTAAAGGCCAAAGATGTGACCGAGATATATGTGAAATTGCGTAGATAATGAGTTTTTCTGTATTTTTGAATAAGATTAAATTATGCTAATGCTGCAGTTCCTCAGTGGCGAGGCGCTAGACTACTATTTAAGCAAAATTAATCAAGAGATTGTGGGTTGATTTTGTGGTTGACACAAGGATGATACACTCCCAACTGTCAGGAGTAGTTAGCGCAATTCAGTAGGATGTTTCTACAATTTGCAATTTCATCCTAGTTTTTGTGGGCAGTGAAGGCGTGCTCCGAGCTTCAAAAATGGCTGTGGGAGTTCTCTGATATGATCCTGCTGTATCCTCTAGAGTTATACCTGGGCGTTACGCGCGCTTTGTAGCTCTGTGTACACCTGTTATAGATCCAGATGATCCGAGAGGTAATGAACTAAGCATTTAAATGCCGCCTACTTGCTGATGGGTGATGGCCTCACCCTGATGTAAGGGCTTGGATCACCCACTCTCCTTAATGTATGTTCTGGCTTGCAACGTCACGCCGTCTGGGAAGCCAACTGCACCAACAAATCCCGGTAGTAGGAGCGTGGGCATTTAGTTGCGGAGAATAGATTCTGTAATATTAATAGGTTTAAATAATTGTAAAGTGTTGAAGAGTCACTCCGGAGGAAATATTCCGCATAGTTAATCGCGGTGTAATGGATCCTGATTGGCCTTCAAGGCTCCACCAACTTGGATCAAAATGACCATCGTATCAGCCCTCAGGCCTGATACGCCCTATTACGTTCATATACTAGATGACGTGCCAAGACTCAGTGACACGCGGTTAAGCTATCCCGTGCAACATCTTAAAGCTTACATGACTGTTCTCACATTTGCGGTGTTATGTTTCCTTAGGATCTTGGGCATCCTCGTCACCCGGTACGCTCATCATCGGTGCTCTTGTCTTCTTCGACAAGCTTGTCTAAGCTGTAACCCTCGTCGTCGTGAAAGAGAATGAGGTTTTTATTAATCTCTGCGTTCCCCAATATTGGTTTTATAATTCTCTCTTCTAAATTCTTTAGACACTCCACGAAGCCTGGAATATGTCCCTCAAGGGCGCGAGCAAGTACACGGATATTCTCCAAAGAACCAAACTTGTGTCTGAATCTATATGGCATGTCAGTAAGAAACATCGTTTAAAGGTATCTACCTACGTGTAAAACGGCGACGCATTAGCTGTCAGAGCCAGGATGCCTGTGTTACCTAGCTCAGAACAGAACGCCCCCAGGTATTGCACATCAGCCTTCCAATTTTGAAATTTCCTTCCATTCCCCGAATGTTTAGAAACGATTTTCGCGAAATAGTCCGCGACATCTGAACGAAGGCTCCTACCTTGTCCTCCACCTAGATGAGTCCTATATCCTCTTCTAGCCAGATATCGGCTTAAGACTTTTTTATCCTTGTCGTCGGAAGCCCGTCCTGCGACCTCCTGCAGCTCTGCGTAACCCTTTATGGCATTACATTTATAGACCGCAATTTTTAAGTTTCGTACAGGTGAGCTATGATCGGAATCGTAGGATTTGAAGAGGTTATCTACTGCTTCGATGAGTATTTCTGGGGGTGGTTGCTTGAGCCGTCTGTGTTTCTTTAGCATCTGATTTTCTTTTTTGAAAGATTCAATATCTTTGAAATCGGGTCCGGATGAGCAAAGTTGAGAATACGAATGGATGAGCGATTTTAATTTTTTGATTGTGTTGACACCCATGACAGTGGTGAAGACGTATCGTACCATGGTCTTAGCTTTATTGTTCGCGATGCCCTCGGTGATGAGATATCTTTCGAGTTGACTGGCGCATGCAAGAAGATCGTTCTGATTCATTCCGCTGAATGGTTGAAGTTGGCTGGCCTCGAGTGTTAGCTGTTCGCCTTCGTATATCTCAGTCGTCTCAGTCGTCTCAGTAACGTGAGTCGTGAGTCCATGCCGCCGTCTTTTAATACGGCGGAGATTGGATCTGATGTGGGGTATTTCTAGATCTTCAGTATCCGAGCCATAAAGCTCTCGCTCGACTCTCCTCATGTTTGGTCTGTCCAACTTGGGGACCTGCGCGATTCTCGTGATGCGACTGAGGTTTTTCTCATTCTCATAGTTGTTAAGTTCCTTTCTGATAAACGAAATGACTCCTTCCCTGGTGTCGAAAGCGCTCCGGTAACGCGTGACGGATGTTATATGGTTTAACAAGTGCCTGATTTGAGTAGTAATCTGACCTGTTAGCTACATGACAAAATGACGCTTTCGAATGCCGACTCACGAGTACAATTTCAAACGAAGCTGACTCAGAGAATGCATCCTTCATGCCTCGCGGGGTACCGGGGCGTAGAACCCAAGGTAGCTCTTTATCTATCGCACGCCTTGGTGGTGTATTGATGAGGTCCTCAGGGAGATCATCTGGGGCCGAAGCATCATTTTGTCCTGTTCGGTTACCAGTATTATTTGCATCCATTGTTTGAGGATGTTCACTCGGTAAATTTGAATTAACAAGAGAACTGTCTTCTCGGAGTGTTGCGTTTCGATGATTTATTGTTCTTGGAATTAACGAGAGATTGTCAGAGATGGATAATGAACACGGCCGTAATATAAGTAGTATACATTTGAGTAGCGAACGGCTCTTTCTTTGTTAACCTACTTTGGTTTTTTCCTAGGTTCGTCTTATCTTTGTGCACTTTTCCCCCTGAGTTGTGGCTAAACGGCTCTGGTGAAACTTTTTCTTTGACCATTTCCGGATTGGTCCCTGTTGTTTGTCGACTAGGGAAGATGAGACGGGTAGATACTTCAGTGACTTGTAGCTCGATTTTATGACAGGTCATTCTTTGCTACTGTTAATAGGCGTCATGATCGCCTTTAGAGTTTATGGTGTGAGTCGCCACGTATAGTATGTTCCGACTGCCAGTACATGTGAATGATCTTTGGCGAAATGTAGGTACTTCCCTGTTCGGAGTTTATATAGGTACCTAGGTAGCTATTATATAAATTACATTAGCGTACTGAATACTTTTATTCAAACCTATGCCCCATTTTACAATATAGCGCTATTCGTGAGCTCGAAAAAAGTTTCCGTTTTGGATCACTAGATGTGCGGTACATATTGCGCCCAATCAACGTTTACCAATGCCGTTGCCTCCATATCTCGTACTAGTAGTTCGAGGAAGGCCTCGACAGTGAGATAGAGCCTTGCTAAGCCAGATAACAAAGCGATCGGAGAATTGTCCAGAATTCCGAAGGAAGGGGTAAGGTTGCCAAGTAGCGAGTGGGACCTTCATTTTTAGCTTCTATTGCTTCGATATGAGCTTGCAGCTTCCGCCAATCGAATAAACGAAATCCATCATGTATCCTACGAACAAGATGATTCTGAAAATTCTGCAATGTGCGGTGCGCGCCGTTGCACTTTCCACTGTGGTCTATTTCGGTTTCCTAGGTTTACTCACTATTCCGGCCCTCCAAAGCCAAGTAATTTATCTGAACCGAGTCGTTCTGACCTGGTTTCAAGATATACACGTTCCCGAGCAATGGGGCTTCATGCGCAATCAAGTTACACCATTTGCTCTATCCGCTCCAGATGGAGAGACTCTTCAAGCGTGGCACATTCTTCCTATAGAACTTTATGGACGTCATGAGCAGCAGCTGCGTGTCGAACCATCGGGGTTGGCCGCTGATATACGTGATAGATTGAGCTTCAAGCTTCTGCGCGATGATCCAGAAAGCCTGCTGGTTATTTACCTCCACGGTGCGGCAGGGACGCTTGGGTCCGGGTACCGCCCGCCTAGTTACCGCGCAATATCCGCCGGTGACCCGTCCAAGATCCACGTAGTTGCAATAGACTACCGCGGGTTTGGAATCAGCACTGGAAGTCCTTCCGAAGAAGGCCTACTCACAGATGCACTTACTCTCACTAAGTGGGCTATGGAAGAAGCGCGAATACCACCCTCAAGAACCGTCGTCTTTGCGCAGTCGATAGGGACGGCTGTCGCTACATCGCTGATTAGCCATCTTGCACTGGCACCGTCTCCTGTATACCTGAGAGGTATGGTGCTTGTTGCACCTTTTACTAATGTAGAAAAGCTTACTGAAACCTATCGGGTGGCTGGTACGATACCTTTACTCTCCCCTATTGCTCGATTTCCACGATTACTGTCATTCTTCCATACTTTAATAAAAACGAAGCTACCAAGTAAAGACAACATTGCTAGCTTCGTTAGGCATTGCGAAGGAATCGATGTGGGTTCAGGCCATTACCATATCACCATGATCCACGCACAAGATGACTATGATATTCCATGGACCCATACCGAGGAACTCTACTGGCACGCCGTCAATGCCAGCTTACCATATGGTATCAGCTTCGACGAATTAGAGAGAGAAAAGGAATCGAATAAGCAGATTCTTGGGGATGGAGGTTGGATTGTTGACCGAAGAACGACTAAAGGTGTGTTAAGGGAAGAGATAGCTATGCATGGACTCCACGATAGGATAATGTCGTATCCTATTGTAAGCTTGGCGATATTGCGAGCGTTCCGGAAGAGCGAAGCGGATGAGCTATAGATAGAACTGACAAAGCTTTATAAAATTTTATCATGTAGGATGTTCAGGAAGCTGAAGCCGTTGAGTCAACGAATTTAGACCGCTAGAATAGAGGGTAGCTTAGTATATGGGCTGTTTCATTATCGTTTCATTTATTTCGTGGCTTAGCTGTCACCTGTTTTCAAGATACATCAAATCTAGAAAATCCAAGTCATTCAAACTTTACATGTATCCTGGTAAGCCATCAATTTGAGATTCCACTGCCTGTACTATTATTTTCGTACCCATTCAGACAAACTCGATGCCTTCGTCAAGGTCCTTTTATTATCCTTGTCTTCATGATCGTAAAGTTGTGAATGTAAGCTTTCAACTTATTTCATGACTTCGGAGCGTGACTCGGTGGCCTATCTCATAAAATCGTCTACTGTTACTATACAACGAGTGAGATACCCCAAAGTGTTATTATTCTTCATGTTCGACCGTCAATATCAATATAAGCTTCTTGAAACTGTTTGAATTCTGCTGATAGATAGATCCTTCTTCTAATGTCAAGCAAGGATGTATCGACTCAGGGGAGATTTCAATAAAAATAATGTCTCCGTCGGTGTCATCATTATCGTGTTGCTTCCTACCATATAGATAAACAACCACGTGCTGGAATGCGAGGAGCACAATGTATGTATTTCAGTTCTAATCATGGCGGTCAGAGTCTGGGCTGTTTGCATATATCAATACTGCACAACTAGTATCAATAGCGACTTGGTGCCAAAAGGGCTTGCGTACGAGGTATCTTAGCCAATGAAAATCAGCCACTGGGCTGTGGCACCTTTACCAACTGGTTGAATTCTCTCAGTGTTACCGCACCCTATCCGGAAACAGATTGGAGTTCCCCACATCCAGACCATATGCCGCAAGCTGTGTTGGACAGCCTGAGACATCATATCTCGCTCACAGATGAACTATTTAATATATTGTACTAACTAGGAGTGTAAGATTAAAAGCATCTAGATTGGATGTGGGATAATAACACGACGCATCATGGGATCGTCGCTTGACTTACGAATTAGAAATTATAAACCGTGGCTTCAAGAATTTGACTTTATCAGTAGCTCCTATAACAAGGGAACTGAGAACCTTGGAGTGGGTGGAGTAGATTCATGATCCACAAATACTGAAGCCTGCTTTGTCCTTGTGTCCAGCTGGTCACATCCTGTATATTCCCTTCCACGACGTCTCTTGCATCCTATCGGAAAGTTAGCATGTCAAGCCTGCAGAAAGTGAGTAGTTCAATGAAATTCCTAGTTGCTTAACTTGTATTTACACGGCTCTTAAGTTCCGGGGTAGCCATAAGATATGGCTTAAGGAACCTTTAATAACAAGAGCGAAGACAGGTTGATGAGATTCTATCTGGGATGCAAAAGACCAGCTAGAGTCTGGCTGGATGATGTGGTAGTACATTTGACAGCTTGCAACGAGGGTTTCAACAAATAGGCAGGCAATAGCAATCAGAGGCTCATCTGGGCAGGGAATGAAGAAGAGGAATGTAGTGTGAATGTCAATGCTATACCTACCTCTGGTGGCCTCTCTAAGGCCCTGGAAACCCCCAAATCTTTTCCTATCTTGCTTTTCTGCGACACAGGTAGATCGTTGGGACTCGATAATTTGGATTCGGCTAGTTAGTATCGAATAGTACCTATGTATCTGCACGTTGGGACATCGCTCTAATATCTTTGCTCCAGGTAAAATACGGTAATATCACGAGGTAATTCGTAGATCAGATACCTAGGATAGGTAAGAAGCTATTGAGTTGCAAACAGTGGCATGAGTGGGCTTCTGTGATATTCAGAGTGTCTCTGTTACTATGCTATGATTTGTTTAAGGTGTATTCGTTACTATACTACTTCTGGCATTGATAAGGGTATCGATTATTCCTCGCTTGGACCAGGAATATTGATACTGGTCGTACTAATGTCTCCGCATATGCAGCGCGAGAATCATGGGTCATGCCTCTTTGGGGGAAGTTATCATAAAGATTTCGAGGACATACTAATCTTCCCCGCCCCGCCAGACAATAAAAGGCTACATGCCTGTACTTAGGCTTAAATGCTATGGAACGTAGTTGTACTAAAACATTCTCGATTGCTCTTGATTCTACTACTTAAATACACGCATAATGAAGGGTCGGAATCATGAGACGGGTGAAAACGCCGTCACCAAAACGGCTATGCAAATGGAAAAGACTGACTACTCTGGCGTTCATGAGAAGACCGACCCAAGGGAAATTGCCTTAGTTAAGAAACTTGACCGGTGGATTATGGTGAGTTGAAACATCTCTGAGGTCAGTACCGCTTCTTCGACTAACAGCATATTAGCCGATGCTCTTTTCTATGTATTTCTTGAACTATCTCGATCGAAATGCAATCGCTCTAGCCCGATTGAACGACTTAGAAGAGGACTTGAATCTCACAAGTGTGCGTATGTCATCTGTCGGTGCCTCTAGCGGAGCCCGGAGCTGATTGAGGTATAGAATATGAAACATGTGTTTCTATCCTTTTTGTAGGGTACGTCGTGGGAGGCGTTCCTTCAAACATGCTTCTTACATGAACTAATCCTCGAAAGTATATGGTATTTTGCTCTTCCATCAATATCAGCCTTGGACTAAGATGACTAGGGAAGCGTGATGGTTGTTTGGGCTACCGTTAGCGCAATAACTGCTCTCGCTAATGGGTTTATTGGACTACTACTTACGAGGTTCTTTCTGGGCCTTACGGAAAGTCCGTTTTATGCTGGGGCGGTTTACATTATTAGCTGTTTCTACACACGCAAGGAAATCGCAACTCGTATCGCGATCCTGTATATTGGTATGCCTAATGCGTGTAAACAATAATTATCTGTGCTAACTTACCCAGGCAACCTCGTGGCAACGGCTTTCGCTGGGCTCATAGCAGCTGGAATCTTTCACGGTATGGACGGGCTCGCAAATATCTCAGGCTGGCAATGGCTCTTCATTATTCAGGGTATCGCAACTGCTCTGTTTGGTGCTATAGGATGGTTTATTCTCCCAAACTATCCCCAAAATACCGGGTGGCTTTCTCCCAAGGAGCGCGATCTAGGCTACAGTCGCGTGGAACTAGATATTACCGGCAATCAGGGTGAAACGGGCATCTTGAAAGGACTATTTCAGGCTGTGAAAGACCCTCTGGTTTGGATTTTTGCTATGATGAGTCACATGCATGTCGCTGCCACTGGATTCAAAAATTTCGTAAGCTAACGATCGATCTTTCATCGAGAGTTCTCGAGGCAACTGATGATTGACAGTTTCCAACAGTAGTTGAAACCTTGGGATTCAATAAGACTGTTACTTTGGTGTTGACATGCCCACCATACCTGATTGCCGCAGCTGGCACCGTTATCGTCTCGTGGTCATCTGGGAAGCTCAACGAGAGGACTTGGCATATTACACTCTCGAAATTAGTTGCATCAACCGGTTTCATTGCTGCTTGCGCTACTCTAAATACCGCTGCACGATATGTGATGATGATTTTGTTTTGTGGCGGCTCGTTCGCAATCAATTCCATAATCATAGGTTGGTGTAGCAGTACTTGTGGACAGACTAAGGAGAAGAGGGCAGCGGCCATCTCCATCTGTACAACTTTTATGATGGCCGCCTTCATTTGGACTCCATATCTCTGGCCAAAGTGGGATGAGCCTAGGTATACTATCGCTCTTGGTTCGAGTGCAGGTTTCTCCATGGCTACTGCGGTATTAGCTTGGGTGGCTAGGAGTGTGTGTGTAAGAAGAAATAGAAAGCTGAAGCAAGAGGGAAACGAGACCACAAACTTTTACGTTTATTGAATATCGAGCTCAATATATTTGGGAGACCCAGACAGAATCCCTCCTAATTTTGGTAGCTAGAATAGCCTAGGTTGCCAAAGTGAACATGCCCAAGAAGTCTAGAGTTTGGGAGGTAAACTCAGGTCGCTCCCCGATACTGAGGATTTTATTTGATTCGTCGCATAGTCCTTATACAACTCATTCAGTAATGGTTCTGTAAAGGCTCAATGATGACTCCGAAGATCAGTGCCACGAAGTTCTTAGTTAAATGTGTTGTACTAAGTTTGCTTTCACTATCGTGGTAATGTAGAAGTTAACTATTGTATGTGCATTCATTTTCTGAATTGTATTGCAAAATTTATTGTACATGGCAAGAATGAGGTATCTCTAAACGTGAACAGCGTTATACATTAATCGTAGCCAATAGAAGACTCCTTGACTTTTAAATCCCATAAGTCTCATTAAAATAAGTCAAGCATCGCTATCATCATCATCATCATCATCATCATCATCCAAACTCACCCTCCATGCTTTAGGAATTAATTGAATTAGTTCCCTATATTGCTCTATATCGTGTGGCAGTTTCCCCCAATGTACTGCTTTCTCCACATGACAAGCGACGGTCTTCGGCGAAATGGGCGGGTTCCTCCAAATCTTGGTAATGGTATCAAGGTCCATCTTACGTTCATACCAGAGGTAGTATGCTTGCAAGTTAAGCTCTTTAACCTTGAAGCCGCATTCAGACTGTACGATTATCTTTCGTTTGTCCTTTGCCCAAGCAGCAGCGACGACCATCTCGAAATGACGTGGTCCGGGAGAGTTTGAGTTCGAAGAGGGTGGTTGAGCTGAAGTTTGGGGAATAGGTTGTAGCTGCGGGGCTACCAAAGGTTGAATGTTGATTTCAGGCGCTGGAAAAAGGACCCCAGGTGTTTTCTGAGACGGCTCGATAACATCAACTGCCGAAAGACCTGGCTCATTCCGTTGAAGCAGATTTGTATTGACATTCGTGGTATTGCCGGTAACAGTATCCACGAGCTGAGATGATTCTAGAGTTTCGTTGTCATTGGTGGTATCGTTAGCGAATGGATCCATTCCAGTAGACGAATTTATCTCATCAATCGTTAGGCCTGCTCCTAGTAAGATGGTCTTGGGTATAGTTTGATACTCTGAGAACATAGGACGTGGAGGCACTGGATCCAGCTCTTTTCTCTTTCTCTCTAGGATTTGGAAAAGCTGAAAACTGGCGTAGGCATCTGTTGCCGCATATTTCATTTGCGTTTCACTGAGTATCAAATCCCACCTACTCCTCCGGATCCAATCTTCTTTGAACATTGGCAGCTTGAAGTGTTCCTCGACTTGAGTCTCTAGTGAAATCGATCTTTTGTTATTTAGTGCCGCAGCATGTTCTGTAGGCTTTTGAAAATATCGAATAAGCTTGTGGTAATGACTGATCTCACAGATACTGTTCGTCACGATGCCGAATTGGTTTTCTATTCTCGTGCAATCGCTCAGAATCGATACCCCGGTTTTGATGATCCGATGGTCTTCAAGAAGTTTCGCTAAGTTTTTCGGAAGAAGTTCCAAATTTGTACTTCCATTGAATCGAGCGATATGTAGGAGAACTATGCGGTTCTCATTTGCCACTTGTATCAACGAGGTGTGCTCTTTTATGCAAGTCGGTTTTTTATGAGAGACATATTCTATGTCGATTCCTACAACGTGGTCTTTGAAGAAGTATGACAATTCTTCATCGGCTTGAGACTTTGTCGTGCAATATTTGACTGAAGGCTCTTGGTTTGCGCTATTCCGATATAGCTTGTGACTCCAAAAAACCTTCCCGGAAAAAGTTCTCGATTTTGTTTCTTGTGCCACAGCTTCAGTTGAAAGACAGTAAGCCGGATCGTCGCTAGTGAGATTTTCGCTGGGAGTTGTCCCTTGATCAGATGTTCGGTTGTTATTGGTATTGTTAGCTTGGTTAGAGGTTGAATTTGGGTTTGAAGCTTGCGTTCCAGTTGGGGATTCCTTAGTATTTGCTCTCAAGACCGCGAGATCTACTCTGACCTGCCTCAGGCCCTGTTTGATAATTGCTATTCTTTCTAGTGCAAATGAATCGCAGTTGTTTTCTTCAAGCGCAATTAAGGTCCCCAGGAGTTCTCTGTGCGACGTTCTGTAGGATTTCAGCAGCTTCTCAATCGAAGGTTGGCTGTCGCGAGGAACTGTTCGTCTTTTCTTGGAGATCTTTGGGGGCTCCAGAGGACCTTTCCTCTTCTGAGCGCCAGTTGTTATGGTTCCAAAAATCCCTGTGGTATTGCCACTGACGAACAAACGTGCGGAGGGTAAAGACTGCGTAGAATCGGTAGACGTTTTCGAAGCCATTCGAGACTACTAATTGTGAGGCGAAGATACTATGTGTCTTGGAAGCTTGACACTCAAGAGTGTAGAAGTTTTCAAGTAGATTTCGCTACTGAACGGGAGGAGCTTGGGTCTCTGCAGCTTTCTGTCGAATGTTGCGTTGATTAGCGAGGCAGCGGTCGCAAGGCTTCAGGCCGAGTATGCGCCGCCGGATAACCAAAACCACAGGTTATCAAATGATCGGGGAGCTAGAACTTGTAAGACTCGTCAAATGGGTTCGTGGTTTTTAAATATCTCTTTAGCAACCGCCGAGACGCAATCGTTTAATTGCGCAAATACATGTTTGAGAAGCGACCAGCCCGTAGACGAGTCTGGGCCCAGCCTTGTACTTAAAGATCGCCGCAAGAGTGCAGCCGTGGGGGTGACACATGAGTATTCGAAGAGACGGCTGAGGAGTAACGATATCATGCAAGTGTGGTGGCATTGGGTATGTGCGCAGAGGCAGCCTTGAATCTTGAAGCTTCTGTGGCTGTGGCTGTGGTTGTGGCTGAGCCTAAAGTATGGCATCCGCGCAGAGCCTTGCGTTCGATTTTAATCGCCGTAAACGCATATGACATAGGGATGTTGCTGTAATTCGAAATCTATGTTGATATTGGCCATAGAAGTAGAAGGAAGAGAGCATTGATGCTGACGATGAGTAGCTTGGTGTTTCATTCGAACTCGTGCTGCTGTTGCCGCCTACTTGAAGCCAAATTTTTCACCTGTCGATCTTGAGTAGGTTGATTGGAGAACGTCTGAGCTTCCTCAACCGCTTTTAACTAGACGCCGATTCATTGAATTGATTTTGCTGTATAGAACAAGAGAGCTAGTTCTCGAGGTGGAGAAAAGTCTTTTTCTGTAGGGTGATGTCGGTATCCACTCTTGTCTGTAAAAAGAGTCCCTGTATGGGCAAGTCTATCGCAATTTAGATTTGAACGCAGGTACAATGTCGCGGTCTTTCAAGTGGTATCAGGACTGGTTACATTTGAAATTTTCTTTGGATATGGGCTTTCACCTGGTAATTTTCGTTGTAAAATATGCACTGATGCTCCGTTCAGCGAGAGCGCAAGTTGCGAGGTTTGCACCCGCACTCAAACAAGTTCCAAGGGTCGACCAACTGTGCCCTATAAGCGATTGCGGCGTAACACCGTAACAAGGCTCCGTCCGTACAGGATGAAAGGTCATATCTGTAAATTCGAAATTCGACTGAAGATAGCACGGCCCCGATATCGTCGCTAGCATCAAAAAGTGGCGCTTTGATGGCGCTACACACAAACTCGAGAGTTCAAATGCTCCTGTGTTTCGTCGAGTAAGATACATGGTAAGCACGGTACGCCCGCCAGTCAGCCAGACGAGGATTCCGCCCGCTGCTTTTCTCCAATAATGGTCGGAATGCTGTCAGACCGTTGCCGCCAGCCTATTCGCCCAGCTCGATGCGGGGGAACCATCACGCTCCTTCGTTCTTGATCCTAAAAACCAAGGATGCCCTTGGAACTTGGCGGCGCAATTTTCAAATCCGAGACGCTGTCAGAAAGTCAGAAAGTGGGCTGTTGTTGACTGCAGAATCCACTGTCAATGAACCAGTTGTACGAGTACACTCCTTCGTGCCAACAAGACCTCTTCTGGATAGATTTTATATTATGTACTATGAAGCAAGATAAGACATCCGTTCCCATTGGGGCTACAGTTTGACCCGGAGAACAATTGCTTTTACCAAGGTTTTGATGAATACGTTAGAACTCATTTCCTACAAGGCAGACATGGACAGGCAGATTCCGCGCTTCTGACTGCCGCACTAATCGCAGTACATCGTCCTGATGGCTCGCCATGCCCCATTACCCCTTTCGTTGGTGCATCCTTCTCGCTTGCCCCACCCATGGACAGCGTTAGTTGATGTGTCGTACAGCACTGTAATCGGTGTAAGACGCTGTTCAATGGGGCGGTAAAGTTTAACACGAGATGTGAATGGGGACCCCGCTTTGCCACGGTTTGGTTGGTTGAAGGTGACAGGCTCGCGACAAGACTCAAAAGAATGTGATGTCTTTTTTCTGGTACGCGTACGAGTACTACATGTTTCATCATGTTCAGCTACTCGGCGCCTCCTAATTCAGCGGGACGGGTAGGAACGTCTGGGATGAGCAGAGCTAGTGAACGGTCTAGATTTCTACCACAAAGTGATCGGTATCTCATAGCTTTGAAGAAGCGATGCGTTCTATACCGTTTCCTTTTACTTTTTAGTTGTTATGAACCTCCGGAGTCATTCGTTTCAGCTGGCCCGTTCTTTTTTTTGGTTGTCTGTCAGCGAACGTAACGGGCGAGACCCAGACCTTGGCCCGGTGGCACGTAAGCCGCTTAGAACTGGCCGACATTCCCGACATAGGTTTGCCTCCATCACTACGCCGTTTCGTGCCAGTCAATTAAGCGGTCACGGTGGAAGTCACACCGCTCACATTACGTTTGAAAATGGACCGATACGGAATAAGGTACGGCAAAGGCTCAGCAGAACTTCTCATTCCGAGTTGTTAGTTGGAGGGCTAACCTGCGCAAAACGCGGCTTGATGATTGCCAGGCAAACTTCGGGATAGGGCTTGCACAGAAATGCTGGGGGTGCATGTGCTTCTAACTCGACGTAGGATAGTATTGCCCGTTCCTTGCATTGTTCTATTTGCGTTCGCAGACCTGTAGATGAATCATGACTTAAAGAGATTGCCGACCCCAGATATCTGAGCTTGAATCCCTCAAGGGTCTAATATCGAACCCGTTATCTCCTAAGATGGCACCATTCTCTGTTCAAGAAGCAACTTTGGAGGATTTTGCAGAGCTCACTGACTGCAAAGACCGTGCGTTCAGCAAACCGGACCAACCGATATGGAGATTGTGGTGTCCGGTCCTGGGTTCGGGGCCTGATGCTCGGGAGCAAGCGGTCAAAGAAATGGCAGATCGAGAAATCCAATGGCACCGGGACGACCCGGCGAGTGTATTCTTGAAGGCGGTGGACACGGCGGATGGAAAGATAGTAGGCGGCTTTCTCATCAAGCTCTACAAAGCGAATCCCTTCTCGAAAGAGGCGAAGAGTGACTTCGAGAGCGCAGACTGGTATCCTCCAGGAAGGCAAAGAGATTACGTGAATGAGGCATTCAAGATTTTCACATCGCCTCACCGGGAGTATATGGCAAGGCCACATGCATGTGAGCATCCTCGTCTCTGTTGATCCTTGGCTCTGAACTTATTCCAGATTGGTATTTCTTGTTTGTGCACCCTGAATATCGGCGTCAGGGCGTCATGAATCTGCTCATGACTGAGGTTGCCCGGAAAGCCGACGAGCTGGGGCTGGAGTCCTACATCGAAGGCGTATCGCCAATGATGGCGCCCCTATTCATGAAATTCGGGTTCATACCATTCAGAGAACTCAAGATACAGCCTCAGACTTCGGATCCTGACGATGAGTGGAAAGGGATCGATAAACAGCTCTCTCCCATGAGCTTCTGGCCTGCATGGCGTCCTGCTTACGGGAAGAACAAAAACGGTGAAGCGATCCCACCCTGGAGCACGACCGAGGTTGGCTGGGAAATGACTCCGGAAGAGCCTGTTGTAGCCTAGAATTGACGATCTCGATAGTATGTGATCACATGCTTAATCCAGGCTTATCCTGAGAATGTAGTGTAGTACGCCCAGCGATAACTTGGGATCCATGGTAAGGAAACCCAGCAGCCTAGTCGATTATTTAGTAATAGAATACTGCAAGATGGTACAGTCACCAACAAAGTGAATCTGTTGGCTGGCATCGTGCTTACGAAGCGCTACTGCATGGCTGAGCACTAGATAGTTGAAACTCTTAACGTATCTTAGGGTCGGTGAGACTAGCAAGCAGGAACGTTGCTAATTCGAGAGCTCTAGAGCACCTGCTTGAAAATATGGCGCTTTCGATCAATGTTATCGAATCATGAACTGTGGCCAGGCCCGTGTCTCCACCTCACAGGAGAAATTCTAGCTCTATCCGGCCGCGCCGCAGAGTTGAAGCATGATAAACCCCAAGGTGATACCGCGCGTCGGCATGAGTGGATCCCGCTTTGTTTGGCTTGCCATGTTTGCTGAAGGTGGTGCTTCCAGCCTTGTTGAGAGCTGAAGAGAGATCGAGATCTCATGCACGTACCGACGAGTATAAAGTCCATATAAGTTGTTGCTTCGCGCACAATGGCTCTCAACGTTTTCCGAGCACCTTTGTACCTTTTAGCTTCTCGTCGCTATGTCTATAGTTATTGCAGACAGGACCCAAGTGCTATTGCACAAGGAGAAGGCATTGATCGCGACAGTGAGTGTAGAAGAAAAGTACCTACCTATAGTACAAGATCTCGAAGATTGGGTTCTTTCCGACGCAGACCGCGAGAGCCGCTTTATCGAGGCAGTAAAGCAGGCTAGAAGCCACGATGTCATCGAGTTTGAGAACGTCCGGAACCTCGACGACTACTTCGATTTCCTGAACGATTACCTTCTCTGGGTCCCAAACGAGAACATCCAGGGCAAGCAGATGCTGGAGCGGGCCAACAAAGTTTATTTCGTCCTGAACCAGCCCAGCGTCATCGGCTATCAGAGTCCAGTAGCGCCTTTAAACGAGCCGCAATCTCTCACATGGCTCTCGGAATGGATGGTACGCTACCACCGGGAAATGGGCAAGTTCCTGGACACTCCCGAGTCGTTCAGCAACACTACGCTGCAGTCGTTCATCAACAGCCCTCTCTTCAACATGGACGACTACCTCGTGCCCCGCGGTGGTTTTAGATCCTTCAACGAGTGGTTCGCACGGCACTACAAGCCGGGCCGGCGACCGGTTGCAGCAGTCGGCGACCCCAGCATAGTGACCAGCCCTGCGGACTGCAGGTTCCTTGGAGCATTCCCCGTCACGGAAAAGTCGACGGTTACCCTAAAGGGTTTGGAATGGGGCATTAGTCAGCTCCTGGAGGGCTCCGAGTTCAAAGATCGCTTTGCCGGTGGCGTCTGGATGCATGGATTCCTCAACGTCGACGACTATCATCGCCTGCATGCGCCGGTTGCTGGCACCGTTGTTGAGGCCAGGGTTATCGCGGGACAGAATTACTCTCACGTTGGCGTAGTCCCAGCAGACGAACAGCAGCCTGCCGCCCAGGTGCTGGAGACATCTGGAACAGTCGAGGTGCAAAAGAGCCGGACTCTTGCCCTCATGAACGAGCCAGGTTATCAATTTGTGCAGACTCGGGGCCTCGTGGTTATCGATACGGGCGCTGCGGGTCTAGTTGCTGTCCTGCCGGTGGCGATGATTGCCGTATCCTCGGTCATACTCACTGCAGAGGTGGGAGCACAACTTCGAAAGGGTGAAGAATTAGGATATTTTCAGTTTGGGGGGTCTGATGTGGTTGTAGTATTTGAAGCAAAGCAAAGGGCCAATGTATCCATGGAGTTCGGCACGCACTATAAAATGGGGGAGAGGCTGGGGGAGATAAAATGTTAAATACATTTATGAAGAAGTTAATAGATTAATACAAAGAGCAATCTTAAAAACTTGAATAGTCTTGGATACATGTGACAAGTCGCAGTTATGGGGCGGTGGGCCTCGTACAGCATATGTAGGGTTCAGCAGCTTAGCGCGGTAGAAAACAGTCACGAGAGTTACTGCGGGTGGCCTTACACCAAAAACTTGGTCCTGACACGCGATCTGAACTTCCGAGGATCGCTTGAGCCATCTTCGATCGATTGGTCTGATAGCTTCTGGATGATCGTGAAAACTGCCGATTCAAGCATCCAAATTCTGTTGGTGACTAATATCCCGATCTTCGCTACCATTCCAGCCAATCACAAAGCTTCATGGTGCCGAGATTTCCGAATAGTGACACAGTTGAGGCATTTTAGGAAGGTTCAACCAAAGGCCCTGGACAGTACGGGGATATCGCAAATGCGTCGTTTGATAGAAGATCGAATATAATAGTCCAAGAGCCACCGGTATAAAATCAATGGAAGTCTTGCGATTACTTGCTTCAGCTTTCCTTGGTGGCCGAAGATTAATGGATTTTTCAACTTACTATCTCCATCCCGATACGCTCACTTAAAAGAGCCCAGCCCCAAAGATATTGTCTGCAATTTAACACAATGTCACGAGTTGAAAGTATCTCTCTCGACGAGTCGAGGTCTGTGGGTGTTGAGACCTCAGAGCTCTCTGACACCGAGCGAAACGACTCCGGCCTCGACCACGTCAATTCAAGACAACAGGAATCCAATCGAAAGAAGATTCGCGTCTTGATAGGTTCTGCTATTCTGCAACTACCGATATGGGGTACATCAAACCCCATGTGCCCCTCGTCGCTTAACTCACGCACACAGGCTTCGCCATGAGCTACGGCGTCTTCCAGGAGTACTACTATGACAACTGGACGCTTGAAGGGGACCACGAGGTCACTGGAATCATCGGTACAACTCTAAACGGAGTCATGTACCTCTCCATGCCGTTGCTCTTTGCGTTGTTCACGAGACGTTGGGCCCGCCTACGAAAGACGGCAGCGCTTTGCGGCGCTGCGATTACCTGCCTCAGCTTCATCCTGTCGTCTTTCAGCACCCACGTTTGGCATTTGGTTGCCACTCAGGGAGTTATTGGAGCATTAGGCTGTGCTCTCGTCTACAGTCCAACTACTCTTTCTCTGGGTGAATGTTTCAACACTGGTAACCGTGCGGTAGCATACGGAATTGTTCTGTCCTGCAAAAACATTGTCGGATCAGCTTGCCCGTTTCTGTTCCGCGTTCTTCTCGATGAATATGGTTTCCGAATGACGTTGAGAATATGGGCAGCTATTGCTTTTGGTACCGGGGTCCTTGCAGTCTATTTGATCCCGATACCCGCCTCCGCAGAACTCGCAGATTCCCCACGAGCACGGAAAATACCGTGGCAGTTTCTCAAGCACCGGACGTTCTACATCTACAGTGTTGCAATTATACTCCAGAGCTCCGGCTATGGCATTCCCCAAACGTATCTTAATACTTACGCTCGCGAAGTCACTTTACTGTCTCAAACCTCGGCAACTCTGTTGCTCACTCTCTTCAACATACCGGGTATCGCGTCCTCGTCATTCTTTGGATATCTCAGTGACAACAAACGCTTTCCTCTATCAGCAACGACCGTGACTTCTATCTCTGCAATCAGCTCTGCGCTCTCTGCTTTCCTACTCTGGGGACTGACGTCACAAGGTAGTATGGCGCTTCTGGTATTATTCTCGCTTACCTTTGGCTTCTTTGCGGGTGGGTATAGCGCTACCTGGGGTGGCGTCATCAACGAGCTAGAGCTAGAAGCTGCACAGAGCAATGAGGCAATCGACACGGGTATGCTGTACGGTATGTTGAACGGTGCAAGGGGCATTGGATACGTGAGCGGTGGTCTTGTTGGTGTACCTCTTCTGAAGGTAGGGAGCTTGAAGGCAGTGGGTAGCTTTGGATATGGCTCTACGTATGGCCCTCTAATTATATTTACTGGGCTCTCCTCCGTCTTTGGTGGCTGGGGTCTGGTTTGGAAGTGGAGAAGGCTCCTCCATCTAGGCTAGTGGTTGTTTCTATCTTGGTGCTCAGTGGCTTCGGCGAGCTTGCCAGCGCGACATGCACAGATTAATGACTAGGATAATACGATTTGGCTTCCGGCAATAGAACACAACACAGATGTGAGGAAATTCTCAGACATTCTGGTAATAAATTTAGAAGTTTAGGACGTGACACTGGTAAAAATATATCTATGTTTAATCTATGTTGCACCCCCGCAATACGTACTATTCACACCTAGCTAACTTCGAACTGTCCGATGAACGCCCACCTCGTGGCATCCTTCCACCCTCTGCGCTTCCAATCATTGACAGCCTTCGGGAAGAAATCGATAGTTCCATTCATGGTTTCATCGTGGGCGATTATCGTAAACACGTTCGGGTTCGCGTCTAATCTGTACACAAGACTCAAAGTTTGTTCCATCCGGGGTACATCGAGGTTGAATCCACCCGGACTAGGATGCATGAAAGGCTGGTCCCTCTTCTTTTGAGGATGTATGTTCTGCGCAAACTCGCCGACACACTTGGCGCTAAGGTATCGGAACGGATTAGGGTTTATCTCCCTCGGCAGTGGAGTATGTTCGTTTGGCCTGAGCTCACCCGGATGGTGGCAGACATCTCCACCCATGAGAACGAATGTGTCCGGCGTCGTCCGGGCTAAAGCGCTGATGTGGCCGATGGCGTGTCCGGGGGTGTCGACGATGTAGAAACTTCCGTCTCCGAACCAGTCGAGGGCTCTAAACTCGCCAATGTTGACGCGGCTGGAGGTAAAGTTTAGCTCGCGAACGGTTCGATTGGCAAGCGCGCTTTCGAACACCGACGCAGCTGGGTTGGTAGGGTACCCGGGCATAAACGCCTGCGTGAAACCTGGACCGACGACTATATCCACTTCCTTGGGAAATTTTGCTGGGTCGCCAACATGATCGAAGTGCCAGTGCGACCAGAACACAGAGTCGATGCTGGATAGATCGACGCCGTTGGCGGTCAAAACCGCGGGTACGTCCGTTGCCGAATCGAAGTTGACACCGCTGGCTCTGATTGAAGCAGCCACTGCAGCGAGTTAGTTGGGTTGGGCAGTTGGTGGGCGGAGCTAACTCACCATCTGGGACCGAATTCTCGACATCGCCCCTGATTCCAGCATCGAATAAGACCCTTTGAGTTCTGCCGTCGCGGCCGGTGTGCTCGACCAAGAAGGCATAGAAAGGTACCGCCTGATAAATTCCTTCGATCGGGGGAGTGACGAGCAAGCTGGGGGGAAAGTCTCTGCCGATCATCGAGTTGATGACCTTTACGGAAACGGTCGATCGGGAAGATGGAAGGTTCACACCTGAAGATGGAGATGCAAAGACGCCAGCACCAAGGCCTAGCAGGCCGAAGAGAGTTGAGTATACTCCACGCATGATGGCAACAAGAGCAAGGAAGATCTAGGTATCCGACGAAGTAGCAATTTGTCTGAAGGGCACCCTCCGCAGACTTCGTTGAAGGATTACCTTCATTATATATTCCTAAGTGGCACGGCGTCCCATGTCCAGGTATTCCAGATCGTTCCAATACAACGCCATCGCTTATGGCTTAATACTAATGGTCTTGACATCACAAGATTAATTACTCATATGTGAGGTGAGAAGAGTATTCTATCCCTAGATAGCCGTGTAGTTGCTACATAGCGTAACTGAAAACATACAGAGAGACCATAGACTCTTGGTCGAGAAATTGGCGCTCTTGACCCGCGATTGGCGCCTTTTCTCGCGCGTTGCTGTTTATAGATCTTTGGCGTCGGTCTATGTACCGCTTCTCTGTGTTTATAGATGGCCGCGCCCTCGGAAAGCCACAAAGGTGTTTTTAGAAACCGCATTCGATTTTACCCTCGAAAAATATCGCGAAACTTTTCTTTTTATTGACCCCCATCACGTTCGAAGTCGGCGGCGATGATTACTGCTGTTCAAATTTGGTCACTTGTTGTTATTATTAAGCTGGGCCGTCTTGGCACGGCGTAGAATTGGTCGGGCTTACAATCAGAGAATCCTCCCGCCTGAAGCAATTGCGGAAATGCACCCGCCGTTGTTATTTGATTTTCAATCATCCGCAAGGGTGTTGGGGGTCGCCGTGATCCTTCCGGAATTACAAAATGCCATCATCTTCAACATAAGTTTATACAAATTTTAATGCAATAGACACAAACAAGTATTCTATGTTGTGAAGTTTGAAGCCTTGGTATCGTAGGAAGCGGGTCTTCTCCACCTTACTATGTAGTCCTAGCTTGTTAACTCATTTGCTCAAATGCATACACGCGCCTTTACGTAGTATATGCACTGAGAGCTACCCGTCGACGCCGATAGGTACGCTAAGGCTGCCCCTCGTTAACTGCATACCTGCTTCTCATGGATCTGAACGAGCGACAACATGATCTGGTAATATGTTCTACCTTTCGGATATGAAGGTAACTGCATTCGAGCCTTGGCGACAACGAACCTACTTCATAGCCATCAAAGTACGAATACAGTACATGCGTTACGCCCTGGATACTGAATGCGGGGCCGAGCCGACAGGTTTATGAAGGGGATGTGAGCCGAAACTCGTCCGTGAATACAGGAGTAGTAACGTGTGTCAATTCGACTCGCCCAGTATGTGTGCTGGATGAGCTGCAAGGTCACGTCGCACTGCATATGCTTTCGGCGTACTCGGTTGGTTACGTCAAACATGTAGGTCTGTCGCAAGCCAAAGATTTATATAACAGGTTGAATATCATTCTCTTATGTTTGAACATTCCAGTACAACAAACAAGCAATCATCATAACAAATTTAATCATGTCGAATCCATTCGGACAGTTACCTTCTGCGGCTCCAGCAAACATTGCTCCCTTCACGGCAAACATAGAAGAGGAAAAGCTGCAGGAGTTCAAGACTCTTCTGAAGCTAAGCAAGCTTGCTCCGGTCACTTATGAAGGCTTGCAGGATGACCGACGATATGGCGTCACGTCGAAATGGATGAAAGAAGCGAAAGAATACTGGTTGAGCAAATTCGACTGGTAAGATGAGTTGTAGATCTGCACCTATCGGCTTTATCGCTGAAGAGGTTCGACTACGCAAACATGATCTCATTTAACTTTGTATAGGCGTGAATCAGAGAAGCATATCAACTCATTTCCCAACTTCCTTGCTCCTATCAAAGACGAGGATGGAAGTGAATATCAGATCCACTTTGCCGCGCTGTTCTCCAAGAACCCTAAGGCGGTGCCACTGATTGCGGTTCACGGATGGCCAGGTAAGGGTAGATTCGTCTAGTAAACTGTATATACTCATACTTGATTGAACAGGGAGCTTTCTCGAGTTTCTGCCGATGATGAAGATCATGACGACTCAGTACACTCCAGAGACCTTACCATGTAAGCAATAACAGCTTGTTGATAAACTTGTATTCGACGCAAAGGTACTAACTATGCATCGAGTCCACTTCATCAACCCATCGATGATCGGGTATGGATACTCATCGCCACCACCACTAGACAAGAACTGGACCGTAAACGATACGACGCGCATCTTGCACAATCTGATGTTGTCCTTAGGCTTCGATACCTATGTCTCCCAAGGCGGTGATATAGGCTCTCATGTCGCCCGTATCATGGGAGGAGTTTATCCGGAGCATTGTAAAGGTGTTCATTTGAACATGATCTTCGCTGAATCTCCGGGGTCTCTGACGAGTCAATCTACAGCTGATGAGATTGCAGATAAAGAAGGTTTAGGCGAAGACTATAGGGCGGGCCTGAAAAGACAACAGGCTTTTATTAAGACAGGTATAGCATACGCGATGGAGCACGGTACAAGAAGTAGCACAATAGGGCACGTTCTTGCAAGTAACCCGCTCGCACTTCTCGCATGGATTGGAGAGAAGTTCCTTGAATGGAGTGACTCTGATCCAACACTTAAGGACATCTTGGAAAGCGTGACACTGTGGTGGTTCAATGAAACGCACCCTCGTGCGATATATCCATACAGATCAACTTATGAAGGTACCATGAAAGGGAGGGTAAGTTGTTTTTCCTATAACATCATCATACATGAGTAGAAATTGAAAGACACTATACTGACTGAGTGAAGACCCACGTGGATTTGCGGGTAGACGTGCCTCTCGGGTACTCCTGGTTCCCCAAAGAGCTCGTGCTCGCCCCTGAGAATTGGGCTAAACGTATGGCCAACCTTGTCTTTTACAGGAAGCATGAAAGCGGAGGACATTTCGCTGCATTGGAGAAGCCCGACTTGTTGCTGAAAGACATCATTGATTTTGTGGAGATCGTCAAGGAAAGTGGAGTGACTTTCACCCCCACAGCATAGATATAACCATTAGATTAAGAGATCAAACCAAGTTACGCCTATGAACGAGTATGCTCCCTAGGGCGTCGTTCCAGTGTTCTTTATTTGGTGTTGATCGGAGCGCTGGAATCAGCGTGCTTGTTGAAATAATGGAGATAGGAGACGCTGTCTTCGCACTGTATAAACGTTAACCCAACGGGTTTATGGAGTGTATTGAGTCAACCGAGGGTAGATCCCTTTCCCGACCTTCCGAGATAACCTACAGTCCCCGCGAATCCTTGGAAGATTTCCGGCAGCGATGCAACAAAGCTTTAGCCGAAAGTCTCTGACGGGTGTAACATCTAAGGCACTCATCCGGATATTCGGCCCACATAAACAGCGACGCGTGTACAGTACGTACCGGCCAATTTAAATCGAGAGCATGTATGCCAACAAAGAAGGTTTAAGCTTTGAGGGTAAGCAAAGGCCTCATCCCGGGATCATCACTCCATTCACGGGCAATGGGGAAGTGGCGAGACACACGCCGTCTGATCTCCATACCTGTGAAAAACTACGGCTAGACCGGAGCGGGCTCCGTCTACTGAGACTGGTGGCATTGAGGTCGTCGGACAACATGGATAGGGTGCTGACCCCCGGTGAGGCGGCCTGTTTCATGTGTCGGCTAAGCTTAAACACCTCATGCAAGTAGACCGACTGGGTCAATCGCGTGGGAGTTTTGTACATCACTTAACGTGCGTAACCTGCGCTCCGA
Organism: Erythroxylum anguifugum; assembly: GCA_027478595.1. Taxonomy (NCBI): domain Eukaryota; kingdom Viridiplantae; phylum Streptophyta; class Magnoliopsida; order Malpighiales; family Erythroxylaceae; genus Erythroxylum; species Erythroxylum anguifugum. The sequence continues at coordinate 35,796 of JANIPN010089952.1, forward strand.
ACCCTGGCGAGGAACTAGTCATCATTCTTAATTTAAATGAAATTTGATTCCTCCCTCAGACCTTGGAAGCTCTCGTGCACCCCACATTAGGAGAGCTGAGTCCGTCATCACGGGCCTCAACACACCTTGCCCCACCAAGGCATCGTGTCAGGTTCAGAAAACCAACTGGCAGAGCATCTCGGTGACTTCGGACTTGCTACTCGAACCTTGGATAAGTTTATTGGGCCGGGGCTGCGCTATGCGCTTCCCCGTCATATCCACGCTTCCTCCCTGCGTCAATGGGAAGCTTCAGCGCAACACGTTTTACATTTATAGACAGCTACGTAAGGTGGTAATAACTTAAAATCCCGCCACTGCAATAGGGGTCTTTTGCATACCTGGGACTGTGAGCTGATGTGTGACCTGAGATCCTCGATCGGTGCATTGGTTGATCATCGGGTGTGCCAAATGATCATGTTACCAGATAATCATTCTCTATAGTTCGTGGTCTAAAAGAGTTCTCATCCGGTGGAGCTGGTTTTGGACTGGAGTGACTCTATACCATAAGTACGCTGTCCATGTTGTTTGGCGACAGGAGTCTTTCGACGTCAAAAGTTCTGACTATGACGAGCTGTAATGTATCTTGCTTAAAAGGGACTTATTATCACTCGCGCAACTATGATTTAAATGAATGGAGAGATGATCACCTGTGTCTTCGGGTATTTACGGGTTTGGCTGCAAGATAGAAGCTAATCATAACGCATAGCATCTCCCGACAAGTACTGCTTGGATACTAGGGGACTACATTATGCCCGTGAGCGTTTTACTGTGCCATCTAAAGGCCTCAAAGGCTTACAATGTAGACTAGAGTGGAAACAAATTAACTGTCGCTAAACTGGATGCACCGTCATGCATGAAGGAGATGATTACTTCAAAGTTGAGATTGTATTTTAATAATTCAATAACAATAATTTCTATCTTGAAGCTATCACGACTTTTAAACCTACATGACACGAAATTTTCCAAAACAAATTCACTGCATCCCTTCGACCTTGTATATATCACTTCGAATTGTGCTATCCGTCGATACCTTTCAATTTAGCTTCTTCAATTCTAGCATGGGCAATCGTCTTGCTCTTGTTTCGAATCGTTTCTCCGTAACGATAAAAGACGAATGGAATTGGTGCCATAATGACTAACAGGAACCCCAGTAATGAGCATGCCCAATGAGGGCCTAGCCTATTGTACATCGAAGGCCATGCCAGCGGAAGTAGACCTCCGAAAAGACATCTGGAGACTGTGTTCCCCGCCATGACGCTAGCTGCAAATAACCCGTAGCTGTGCGCAAGATAGTTAAGAGCGTAAATGAAGTTTGCAGTCGAGGCGAAGCCGAAAGGTACTCCTGAAAGTATAGGCCATATCCAGTGGACAGGAGGCGCAAGCGTCCAGGAAAACCAGAGTTGGCCCACTGGAAGCAATATAGCCGCCACACATACAACGCTCACCATTGATTCCGGTTTAGGCTTACCGGTCTGAGGGTCGATCCGCAACTGTATGATCACCCGACGGATCAACGGCTCTGAAACGATGCACGTTAATGATCCAACGCCCAGTCCTAGAAAGGATAGCCCAGTTCTACATGCCGTCAGACTCCAAAATGTGATGTCGTCTGCAAAGGATACTCACGTAGATACTGACCATCCCCTTAACTCCTCAAATACCGTAGGGTAAGCGGCAAAGCACAGATAGAGCAAGCCGTATATCAGACCTATGTAAATGTTCCAGAAGATGAGGATTGGCTCCGTTAGTGCAAGAACAAAGGGCCGCCGCAAGTTAGTGGCCAACTTCGTCATCAGACTATCGTTGTTCTCGAACCTACACCACCACCCTGGCATATCAGTCTCTATTCTTTTCTGTTTGGCTTTTCTCTTTAACAGTACTGGGGCGTAAGATTCTTCAACGCCCCAAAGCGCCACGAATCCAAGACCAGCGCCTATCATCACGATCCAGTTGACCCATCTCCATCCTAGATATTCTGTAGCGAATCCACCTATTACTGGACCAATAGCAGGTGCTGTGAATGGCCCTAGACTCCAAACTGAGTAGGCTAGAGCTCTTTGAGAGTCGTCAGCGATGTCGGTGATAGTGCCTGGAGACAGGGCAATGGCGGCTGAGCCTGCAAGGGCAGCGAAGAAGCGCAGAACGATTATTCCGGCTAGGTTAGACACCAGTGCGCAGGGTAGAATCAGTAAAATAAATATCCCTGTAGATATGATGTAGAGAGGTCTGCGTCCATACATCTCCGACACCGGTGCCAGGATCAGCGAGCCAAATAGCCAGCCAAGGAGATATGTGGTCAGTCCTAGTGTTGGGACGATGGGATCGTTGACTGAAAACTCAGCACTCATTTGCGGAATCCCAGAGGTATATGCAGTAGCTGCAATCACAAGACTATATTTGTAAGCATTATCCATGGCTGCTAATGGTATGACCTACACCAGCGTAGTCCAACTTATTGTAAAAATAACATAGGCCTTGTACGGCAATGACCAATTCCGGGGATTCTTGATATCCTTTCCTGACTCCCATTCTACCTCAAAATCAGGATCGTGGGGAGTATCACATACGCTCAACTCCTCATCAAAGCGTTTCGGCTTGTCTAAAGAAGACATCGTACTCCTTTTCTTGGGCTGAAGACCGAGGATCGGGTAAACCCGGAAAAAATCGAGATAATATTCAAGAAAGAGCACGAGTCAGTTCCAAGTAAGTGTTATGATGAGTAGGGTCAGGACTAGTGATGGAGTTTCAAGAGAGGGCTATCACAGTGGCGTCGCACTATTGATGTGATGAGCCGGGAGGGGATGCAGAAGTTTATATTTACAACAACATCGTACTCAAAGATCATGTGACCTAGTGATGTAATAGCAAACTTTGCATATTCAGGCTATTCTCCTTTGTCATCAAGCATATTGATTACCGTGGCTGTATTAAGTATGTGCAATTTATCACGCCGCAATCGCTACCAGACTTTACAAGACAAGCTATACATTAAATCAGAGTTTGCAGCCCCCTTCTTAGAGCCACTGGCTTAAATTTCATGGAATATTAGACCTCCCTTATGGACTTCTCTATCAAGATTCAAGATGATATGTTTAACGAGTACAGTAAGCTCTAAGAGGTCAAAGGCTAGAGCCCAGCGAAGATGGCTCACATAGGAGCCCGAGGACTAAAAAAGCGATTCAGCACAAAAGGCACGACTCAAAGATAAAAAGTTAATATAATTTATGTGGAGTAATATATGCTGCGTACGTAAGCATCGGGCTTTAGCCCGAATCTAGCCCACAAAATGCCAAGATATAGACCAAAAGGTTTGTGTAACTAACTCGTGCGGGTGAAAGTACCAGAGAGGAACTGCGCTTTCTAGAGTAGATCGCTTTGGTGGTTTGTTGTACTGACACAAAATTGACGTTGAAAGCAAGCGGATGCGCAAGGTTAAACTCTTCTATCAAATACACCAATAATACCTGTTTGCATTGCAATCGCTAGAATCCCCGAAACGTAGTCGTACATATCCGGAGGGTCCAGGCGAATCTTTTCGCAGGGATAAGAAGCCAAATAGGCTTTTTCAGAAAGGGCTAATATCACACGAGGTCAGTGTGATACAACAGAAACAGCCTTAGAAGATGCAGCCTTGGGATATCCTCGTGTTATACGTTCATATCTGTTCCCATGCAATGTTTTTTTGTTTGTGCCTGAATATGATCGTTTCGCAAAGAAATGAACTCAAATTATGACTCCAGGGGGGCTGAGTACAGGATTATCGGTGCGATGTGGCGAAGTCCAAGAGCGACGGGGAGTCGCAATGCCAGCTATGACTCTGAATTGACCAATCGTTCGAGACTGGAGCGAAAAAAGCAATGTGAGCTGGCATGTGGCATGTCTCGATCATGATGACGGTTATCGCCATGCCAGGGTCGACTGAAGATTCGCGTGGGACCTGTCAAACCCTCACGTAGATTGTAGGCTTTCGTAGCAGATGATTAGGTTTTGGACACAAAGATCCACTCACGCTTCAACTATCTGCCATGAATAGCCGCTTAAGAGAGATCTCATCAACTTGTAGTGGACTGATGACAGTATCAGTTGATCGGCAATTAGTTTGATTGAACTGCCGCGTCTTGCGCTTGGTCAACTAGCTGTGGCATCATATTCGGATGTGGTTGTGAGGCCTCAGACGAAAAATAACGTCCGCCAAAATTTCCCGAAACACACTAAATTTCTCGGGCCACAACCCAAGGAATCGAGATACACCACACAGATTTTACCAAATACTCAATAGTGTCTAATAATGTATTACCTAGAATAAACTAGCGTATATTAGAATCAGCAACTAGATCTCGATCCAACACAAGTTGAAATCAGCTTATGATTTCTATCATGAATTCTCCAGGAGAATACGCATGATGTCCATGCTATATTCTAACTTCGTAGTTGCTGAATGCTGTTGTATTGATAACTTGTTTAAATATGTTTCGTAGAGAAAATCTAGAGTTGTTGATTCAACCTGAAAAATATATATTCAATAGGAACAGAATCTTCAAAAGTTGTCTTCTTGAGTCCTAATTTCTTAAACTTCTACAGAGCATGAATATGGTAACAAAAGTTATTTCTTAGTTTACACCCTTGATCCTTGAAAGATAGTCATACCGAGTGCAGACTTTCTTTTGAAAAAGAAATGCCTAGGTACTTTGAGTTACCTTCTCCGATGCGATGGCTTTAGGATACCTAGTTAAAGACGTAAACAACTAGGATAGTTGTTAAAGCTGAGTGGGCTTCGCTGAGAAACTCGACATCAGTACCCTGTAATCTACCGGTTCGCACTTCTCGTTGTGTCTGGGCTTTTGCACGTGTTAAAACGTTGAGAGATTCTATCCACTGCTGACGTTGGTCTGCCAAGCCTTGTATACTTACGCTACTCAAGTATAAATTCAAACGCTCTACTCTTAGATGTATTCTCAGACACTAAGTGCTGAGATATTCTACATTGGACATCACAAAATTCATAGACCCCGATACTACCTAGATCACTCGACAAAAAAGCCAAGCCTAGCCCTAAAGGTCCAGCATGAATTCAACGCAGTTCAGAAAAGCCGGACACGAAGCCGTAGAAAAAAGTGAGGTTCCAAAGAAACTAAGACTAGTGTAGCTAACAGGACAAGTTGCTGACTACTACGACAATATTCACAAACGCCGCGTTCGACCGAACGTCGAACCAGGCTTCTTACGAGAATTGATTCCTACCGCTGCTCCAGACAGTGGGGAGTCTTGGGATGCAATCAACATGGACCTGCAGCGACTTATAGAGCCCGGGCTCTGTCATTGGCCTCATCCTGGCTTCATGGCGTACTTTCCATCTTCATCCACTTTCGAAGGCATCCTGGGAGAGCTTTATAGTGCTGCATATAACGGCCCGGCATTCGACTGGGTCTGCTCTCCCTCAGTGACAGAGCTAGAGAATATCGTCATGGACTGGCTTGTCAAGTTACTTGCTCTTCCTGCTGAATTCCACTCCGGATCTACAACTCGAGGTGGGGGAATAATCATGGACAGCACGACAGAGTCCTTGATCGCAACCATGGTAGCTGCTCGAGGACGCTTCATTCAAGAGTTCGCCCATGAGATAAACGGAGACAATAAAGTCTTCGACGAGAAAGAAATTATGAGCCGTCTCGTTGTCCTCGGGTGCTCGGAAACTCACCCTGCGACAAGCAAAGCTGCATCGATCATAGGCGTGCAATATCGTCAAGTCAAAGTCTTCCCAAATAGCGGAGTGGCCATGACGGAGGACCATTTACGAGAGCTCATTGACGAATGCATCGACGAAGGCCTGCTGCCTTTCTATCTTACAGTCACACTGGGAACGACAAATTCCTGTGCTGTCGATGACATGCTGGGAATCTGCAACGTCATAAAAGAAAGATCGGCAATTTGGGTTCACGTCGATGCAGCATTTGCTGGTGCCGCACTTGTTTGCGAGGAATACCAGCACTATACATCGGGAATGGAGAATTTTCACAGCTTCAGTGTCAATCTAGGCAAGTGGATGCTAACTAATCTTGATAGCACGTGAGTCAACTTGCAAGCTGCTCCATTCAAACACTAACAGTTTGATAGTGCACTATTGGTTAAAGAAACATCCTATCTGGAAAATTCATTGAAAAACACTTGTGCAATCCTGAAAAACGAAGTTTCTGACTCGGGACGAGTCATAGACTACAGAAACTGGCAGCTCTCCATGGGACGTCGATTTCGAGCCCTGAAAGTGTGGTTCGTTCTACGGTCTTGGGGGAAGCATGGGATCCAGCAGCATATCAGAGGCCATATAGAAATGGGAAAGAAGCTAACGGCATGGCTGAAATCTAGGTCAGACCTGTTTGAGTTTGCCACCAAGCCACAATTTGCCTTGAATACAATTAGGGTGAGTCGGCGGCATGCCGATGAGAAAGGAATGACTGTCAACATGGCAACCGAGAAGCTTCTTCAGAAAATCAACGACTCTGGGAAATTTTGGCTCTCAAAGACAACGATTGAGGGTGAAGCATGCATTCGGATCATTAGTGCAAGCCCAAAGTCTAACTTGGAAACTGTAGTAAAGTTATTTGACTTTCTAGTGGAGAACGCGGAGTCCTTGTGTGCGAATAAGCAGAAAACTAACGGAATGGCGAACGGAACTAACGAATTGGTGAACGGAGTTGCTTAGGAGAACCTATATTGCGACAGGAAGAGTTTTGGGAGCTATATATAAGATATTTGGCGTGGAAATGGTGGAGTATTTGCGCACTGAATTAAATAGTATACAAACTTAAAGCCTGCCACGTACTTTGAGATCGGAATCAATGCTTACTAAATTCTCTATAAACTTTGCTAAGGCTTAATCATGCGAAATTATGACTTTCAAATCTCGCAAAATTAGTCGCTGCTAAGATATGAAAGATTTTAACGCTAGAACCTGAATGCTATAATGGACAACCGTGACTTGACCTCCTGTTTCTGAAAACGGGATGGGAAGTATCCTCATAGGACTACTCGAGACCTGCTAATAGAACAAAAGCACTGGCTGTGTTTACCATAAACTGCAAAATGATCCCAGGGCGCACAGCCTACGGGATGATACTCCATGCTCGTAATCCAATCTGGTAGACATACTATCATGATCACTAAAGTAGACGATATAAGCGTTAGCGGGTCCCAACCAGTACTAATTGTTGTAGGATGGTAGAATATAAGGACAGTATGTCATTCTTTACGTCTTCTGACTCATCAAAACCTGCATAGATATTAGCTAGTGATTCAAGTGATATAGAGTCTCATCGATCTTACTGGAGCTTGGCTGGTTCTGAAGCGATGAAATATCTGGCAAACAAACGAGGACGCAAAAGACTCTGGCATACTAGGTTTGATGTGGTCCAACAAGGAGAGAAGAGAGTAGCTGTTGTAAACCATGATAGCGGTTTCAACCACTAATCTCCTTTTTGGCTAGGATAATTTTGCCGTAATTTAAAGACCATAATACCATATCACGTGTCTCGATAGTAGATCTAGACATCCGCGGTAGAAAACATGCGAGCGAAGCGCCATGTCGGAGATAATTTGCGTCTTTAGAATCCAAGTCCATTTCCGTGACACCCACGGAACTAAAGCCGATTCCCGCGGCTATGGTAAAGATAAATATAGTTATTCCTCAGATGTGAGACTGGCAGATACGGCAAGTGATCCAGCCGTGAACTTTCATGCGAGGAGAATAGGAGTAATGTAGTATTCTAGCTTACAGCTTGCTAGTACTTCAGGTCTAATCCTGGCTTTATACAGTGGCCCCACATCGGACGGCATCGTGCTGACTATGGAGCAACTAATCATCCAAAAAGAAATCGGAGCTACCCTTCTCTTTCCCTGTACGCGCGTAAATATGCGAGAATTTATGGTTATACCCGGTGAAAGGTAAGAGCTTTGCACATTTTGTAGGTTACCCGCATTACTTATGTCTATCTGGATTTTGGCGGTGGGTACCGGCCGCGGAAGATGCCCGTTAGACTACAATCAAGCCACAGAAAGAAAGCTTACCAGATCCTCGGCCGAGAATTTGTATTTTAAATGAACCCATCGACATAGGCGCGCTACCTGATGACACCAGTCGAGGCCCTCCCAACGATCTGTGCAGTATGGGGAGCTGCCCAGAAATCTTACGTCAGTCATCGAGCAATCTGGTGCCGTCTATCACCTGTACCCAGCTGGAGAGGCGCTAATTCGGAAATGGCTCGAGGAATTCGATAATCAACATTTATATGGCCTACAATTGCTGCAAGTACCTGTATATTGGTGTGGTTGGCCTCGGGAGTCCCGTAGATAGAATAATCTAAGCGTTGCCATTGAGTAGCCTTACTAACACCCGGCTGGTGACATAATCTTCTTGTGGGATCGGACGAAAAAGTGCAGCCGGCTGAAGCTTCCAACGGCCGGTCTAAGCTTTAGCTTGTAAAGCTCCGCCGTGGTGATGTCGCTTTGTTTTTCCATCTCGAGTAGTGCTATGGTTGTGGCTTGCTGCGGCTTGGGTGTCATTTACCACTGTTTAGAAGGTATGCATTCGTCAGTGCATTCGCAGAGTGGCTTGAGACCATTGTGTGTGTGACTTCGTATTCGCGCAAATGACAGGCGAGTGTCGATCGGACGGAGTTCGTGGATGGACGATGAGTGGTGCAAACGGTGAATCACCATGTTATCTCCACGCTGTTGCTGCTCAGCTCCTTCTTTTTCTGGGACTCTGCTCGCCCTCTGTACCAACATCAGCTTACGGGCTTTGAGACTAAACGAGTAGTAAAGAAATTTTGCCGGTACAGCCGGTAATTGGCGCATCAGCCACTTGTAGCTTGCGGTCGCGAAGGATGGAAAAGGCCCGGCAATTCGGGTAGACAAGCGCGCGAATGTGTCCAGCGATTTTCTTCAAGCTACCTTGGATCGTCGCCTCTTTAGCTTCCTTTCCGTTGCAGCATCGTCGCCACGTTTGATGCCTCGAATTTGAGATGCAAGACACCGTTCCTGCATTAGAAGGAGCAAGACGCTCAAAGTATCCATGTCGGGGGCTCGGCTGCCCGATGGCCGACGATGCGGCTCGCGAAGGGCCACAATATGCTACTGTACTTGTACGCAAAATTCTACAGCATCATTCTACACATCCTCGACGTTCTACCACGACCTCTCTTCTTTTGCTTATTGAAAGGTAGGTGTACACCGACTTCGTGCCGCTCTGATACTCCTCTTGTCACATGTAGGGAAAAGTCTCTTCTGACTCGTGGACAGGTACAGAAAGCTTACTCAGCCTCTGTGGATCACTGCACCTCACCATGATGGCCTGCTGACTTCCGGTGACGAGGCCTACTCGTTGGGAGGAGAAACAAAGATGATTGCAATCACCCTTGTCTCGAATCCTACCATGACGAAGCTAAGACCTTCAGGCAAGGCTTATTATTAGGTCTTTTGCAGTCCTTAAAAGTCCTTAACCAGATGATCCGTTGGTTGGATTTCCCGCCGTGGGACTACAGGAGGCGTCGGTTCTGTTCAGCCGCGCGGGAGGCCGATGCGACAGCGGCTGCACGTCCGGTGAATCCTTCTTGAATCCCACGCGAGCACACGTGCTAAACCGAGCCTCGAACGCTTTCTTAGGTCTAGAGTCGAATGGACATCTCCGAAGTAGCCTTACCGGACACGGCTGCCGCCTCAATCTGTATGAGTACGGTACGGGTTTGTGCGACAGGAGCTCAGGGTACTGTATCCACCAAGGGTAAATCGGGATAGGCGAAATCGGCAGAGCACACGGCTCCGACACCAGAACAAAAAAAAATAACCACACTCTCGGTGACTTCACTAGATGAGATACACGCGTACACTCGGCGGCCGAGGATGACCACAATATTTGTCAAATATCGAAACTCTCTATGGCCTGGGTGGCCGCTCGATTGGGCTGGGTGCCATCAGCCCACGCTAGCAGCCTATCTTGGAATCTACGAAAAGCCTCAAACGGCAAAAAGCAGGACTTTGGGGCAACGCCATTCGTGCGGTCTTATGACTGCAAGCCTGAAGCTTATGGTGGTAAGCTGATCGATAACCTGTAATTTCCCGAATGGTCTCAATCCCGCTATGAGTCGAACAGAGCTGCTCCACGGAGCTAGAACATGGACGGAACGAGCAGTTGCAACCAGTCTAGGGCTCGGAAGATGCTTGAGCATCCCTTGAGAATCTGACTCTATACAAGATGTATCACTCATCATTGAAGCTTACAGCAGTATCCAGAGCAAAAAATCTATAAGAAGCCTCTGATATCCCGCCATTTGTAAAAGAATCATCCACTTCCGGTTCAACTCAAGCTTCCTCATTCAAAGTCTACTCTTTACACACCTTTCATTGATATATTCTACTTCTTCTCAAACAAAATCCAAAGCCATGGTCTCCTTCGTTTCCAAAGTCGCCCTCCTCGGCGCCCTCGCCTTCGGTGCCTCCGCCGCCCCCCAGGGAGGAACCCCCCCTAGCTCCACCGCCGCCGCTCCCAGCCCCAACCCCACCGTTGTCGACCGCGAGCTCGCACTGGCCCTGTCCACCGCCCAGCGCATCAACATCCTCGTCCCCAACCCGGCCGACGCTAGCAACCTGACCTTCACGTACAGGAACCTGACCACCGCCCCTCCCACCGGCGGTATCATCGCCCTCGCCCAGATCAACAACTTCCCTGCCCTTGCCCTGGGTAACGTTGCCCAGGCCACCGGCTTCATGGGCCCCTGCAGCCTGAACGTCCCGCACTCGCACCCTCGCGCCTCCGAGTTCCTGACCGTCGTCACTGGCGGCCCCCTCATCGCCGGTCTCATGCTGGAGAACGGCGGCCCCGGTAACGTGGCCGGCAGCGCCCAGACCCGCGGCCCCTCCATCCAGCTCAACACCACCCTCAACCTCTACCAGGGTACCGTCTTCCCCCAGGGCCTGACCCACTTCCAGTTCAACGACAACTGCTTCCCCACCGTCTTCTCCGCCGCCTTCGACAACCGCGACCCCGGCCGCTCCCAGCTCGCCCAGACCTTCTTCTCTGTGCGCCCCGATCCCCTGATCGAGGCTTCCCTCGGTGAGCTCGGCCAGGAGACCATCAGCCCCGCCCAGATCGACGCCCTCCGCAACCAGATCCCCACCGCTTTCGCCGTCCTCGTCGACCAGTGCACCCAGCGCTGCGGCATCCCCACCCGTCTTAACGCTGCCGGCACCAACTCCACTGCTGCTCGCGTTTAAGCCGTGAAGGGGGTTGTAAAGGGTGCTTCTTTGATAGAACTCCTTTTCTGCATGTGAGGGGTTAATGGGTTGGGGGGTGGGAGGAGTTGTTCGGGAGTGAACATACGCATACATAGACTTACTGTGTTTACTTTGCTTACATTCTTGGTCAGATATATTGGCCCAATGGGAAACCATTATTAGGTGCATTTAGGTTTGGTGGATTATTACATAAACTTTGGCAGTCATTAGCCAACCAATAAATTTTCTTGCAAGAACCAAAAATCTTTTTTCCCCTTCTCATCACTTGCTTGTGACTGCTGTAGATCTCGCATTCGATCGTATTCAGTTTTCTACTAAGCACATACTTTGAGTTTCTTCGGCAATGATAAACTTATCATCCGTGCATGCGTCGAGCGGCGGCTGTAGCTATGGATAGGTATAGTAATCTTCGATGCCTTAGGTTTCTCGCATATTTCAGAAAAAAGCGGTCTGCAAGGGGGTCTGAAGGCTGATATGATTCGATATATTGGTGAGAGCTACTATTATGGTGAATGAGCCAAGGCGGGTAGAACGTTCTCGTGCCTAGATGAGCGATCTTGGCTGTAGTAAGCTTTTGGAGTCATATACGTGCCTAATCGTCGCCACAGCAGGGCAAGCAGCTAGGACCATCCCTGGGATCTATCTCACGTAATCACGGGGGGTGGGCCTTGATTACAATTACAGCATCTGAGAACATAGAATAGACCTCGTGAGAATACTTCAGGCAAGCAGAAGGGAGGACGTGACTGAGGCCTGATCGGAAGGATCTCAAATCGGGGCTGTCGGGGTGAGCTTGTTAGATGTTCTCGGTTTTCGGCAAATCTGTTCGTAGCTAATACCCGAGTCCGAGTCCGAGTCCGATCTGAGTCTCTCCTGGCCGTGCCCTCGGTGATAGTAAGAAAGTCGGCTGCTACGAGCTTACGAATAGAATTAGATATGATCTCGATTCGACAGAATGTGACATCGAGTTCTGGAGCTATGCTGCAGGTCTAGGTCTCCAGAGGCACATCGAAACGTAGCGATCGGAGTGGCAAGTATATGTAAAAATACTAGCCCGGAATATCGATCTAACAAGATCGCTGAGTACCAGTTGGCAGTCTAGATCACGTATCAAGGTTCCTGTTCCTGTAATCCTAGTAAGCTTCGGCCTTTTCCGAGCAAAGTGCTAAAAGGCTGACGTTCGCATCCTCGGATTCTAGGAGTTTGCCTTCACTCGCACATAGTACCTAATGACATCTGAACTAGGTCCGCAATGGAACCGAATCCTTAGTCAAACAAGCAATACGAATACGCCACTCTCCTATAAATCTCGGGGATGAGCGGCAAGGATCCTAAGCCGGAGTTGTTGTAGGTTCACGTCCGCCGGGGGAGCTCTTCTGTCCTTCATGAGAAGCTCCTATCTTCGCCCTGGACATATACACAAGGACTAACAGTGAGGCTACTCAATGCTGAGACCTGGTATCATCCTAGTCAAACACCTTTGGCGTAGTCCTGAGACGTAGGAATGGTAGGGCGTTATTTTTCCCTTCGCACTTGCAACTCCATGCTTGTTAATGAACAGTTCGTCTACTATGAACACTAGCGATGAAGGTTTGAAATATATAGGAAGGGCATTATACGCATTCAGTGATCTGAAGCCTGATCGAACGCTTTTCACAGAGCTCAGTGCACTAATCCACTATTAAACTAAGATGCTGAGCAAACTAGATAGGAGAAGCACTACTCGCAAATACCCACTTCCCAAATACAAACAGAGGAAACCTGTCCCATAGAAACGCTCCTTCCAGGATGAAATCTCTAGGACACAGTATGCCGCCATAAGACACAAACAGCTGTCCGCCCGCCCAAGCCTTGTTCGAAACCCAAAATAAGCCTACCCAGTGCCATACCCACATGTAACCAGCCAATTCTATCCCGAGTAAGCCAATTCAACAAAGTTCCCGACCAACTACCTACCCAGCCGTCTTTATAACACCAATTCTATCCATAAGATACTAACTTTATTCCTTTCTCTACAGCTTTTGTGTATCCATCTAACCACCCACACAAAATACTTACTCAAAATCCGGCAAAACAGCCGCCTTCTGCACAGGTGAGCGCGCAGGTGAGCGTTCCGGCGAGCTCCCAGGCGTTTCGATCTGCTCAGTCCTCACGAACGGGATCTTGTCCGCGTCGATAAACTCGATGGGACCCAGGCCAGGCACATCCTTGATGCTGGAGAAGTGCTCCGCAAGGAGCGCATCTTGCTCCTCCTGCTCATCACGGGCTTCGCCACCGCGGTCTCCGACAACATTAGTAGTAAGGGGATGCTGATCTACTCCAGTCGTACCGACACCAAACATCCGATCTGCCTCGTCGTTATTCCGCTCGGGATCCGAATTCGACCCGTTGACGAACCCCTCGCCGGGACTATCCCAGCTCCAGTCGGCCCAGGGCCCAAATACGGCCGTAACCCCCTGTGCGCGCTCCTTCACGATAGCCATGCGCTCCCGCCCCCACTCCTGCTCGTCCGGTTCGCGGCCCTTATTCTTCCCCCCATCCAGAGTGTCCAGGATGCTGCGCCAGACCTTCATCGTCTCGTCGAGCTCGTCGACGCTCGAGCAGCCGAACACGCTGACGCCCAGCCTGCGGCCGCCGACCTCCTCGATGCTCTCGGGCAACATGGAGGCGGGAATGCCGGAGGCCGGGTCACCCAGGGTGCCGACGGGCGAGCCCGCGTGCAGCCACCCTTCGAGCGAGTAGCGGATGGCGACCTTCTCGATGCGGTCCCCTTGGCCCGCACAGTATGCTGCCGCTTGTTTGGCTGCGGCCCGGAGGCCTGTCGGCGAGGGGTGCCAGTCGCCTGAGCTTCCGACCGGTAGGCCGTTTGTTCTAAGCAGGCCCATACCTAAAATGCTGGCATTGGGCACGATGCCTACTCCGGCGTTACGCAACCGTTCCAGCCCGCGGGTCAGCAGGCTGCTGTTCTGAAGCGTGAAATGCGCGTAGGACATTGCTGCGTCCAAAGGCTCGCCGGTTCTTTCGAGAACGAGCTCCGCTAGCCGACACAACGTATCGACGGGGTAACCTGAGATGCCGACATATTTTACTGCTCCGGTCGTGTCGCGGATACGCCGGAGCTCGACGACCGCATCAAGCACTTCGTCGTCGGAGACAAACTCGACATCGTGGCAATACACAAGGTCTAGATAATCCGTGTTGAGCCTGCGCAGGCTGCGCGCTACGGAGCGTCGGATCCAGGATGGGGAGTAGTCGAAGCTAGAAATTCCAATACGGCCAGCCTTAGTGACGAGGAAGTAATCGCGTCGGGCAAAGTTGGCTGTGACGAAAGGTGCTTTCAGAGCGGCGCCAAGAATGATTTCGGACGGGCCGTAGTAAGGCGAGGTATCGAAGGCGCGGACACCACGGCTCAGCGCCTGCGCAACGATATCGGCGGCAGGAAGAGCATGTGGATCTTTGTTATATTGTGTGTTAAATATAGCAGTGCCGCATATAAGTGGTGGTATGAGCGATTCGATTGGGGGGTCAGTTTTAGGCATGATGGCGGCTAGTGAGAATGGTTCAGTCGTCTGGGTGAAGGCTGAGTTTTGTAGGTGGTTTGTGCAACTACTGGAGGAGGTCAGGTTGAATTCAGTGGTTGTAAGAGGATAAAAGGTAGATTGACAATCCGGTTTTGATTTCTAAGAGCTCTGGGCCTTTCGCATGTCAAGACATGTGGGTGTTTTTTTCCAGGCTTGATCGTGCAAGGATGGGGGGTTGAAGGAGCCGCAAGGTTTAGTTAGGCCGAGGCGGATATCATTGTGGCGGATACAGCTATCAGATAGTCCCGCGATCTATGACGACGAGATAGGGATGGTCAGATCCTACAAGAAGAAGAAAACAGAATGGTGTAGCTGGCTTTTAGTAATTGCGACCAGTGTCATTCATGGCCAGCACTGGGCTGGGCAACCGGAAAGGAACTCCCATTGAACGAAGATTAACAAGCGCAAATAACCAGGGAAAAAGCGAGCGCGCGATAATGCGGGAACAAAAGGATCGAAGCAATAGGTCTCCCGGAAGATGCTGCACGCGCGAGCCGAGTAAATTAGAAATCTAGTTTGTCAATCCTCCGCCGGCAAGCGCACATGTACTTAGATGCCCTCCTCTTAGCACCATATATTTTTTTCTGTTCTTTCGCCCGAGCCATTGGTGGGGTCCAGCTAGCTTGACTGCTCTCGAGCACCAAGTGGGGGAGCTCCAACCAAGGTCAATCCCTTCGATGGAAGAGGATAGAGGGTGAAACCGAAGTTTCATAGTCTCGTAGACAAAATGGAAATACAAATGCACGAGTTCGAAACCTGCCAGGTACAAGGACCCGCCATCGCTATTTCGAGGTATAGTCGTTGACGTTGCATGGTTTGGACGTCCATTTGCTTTGGCGAGGTTGGGTCATTCTGCCGGAGGTTCGGATGGCAGTGACAATCGGCAACCAGTCTGCTTGAGGCAAGTAATATCAGTAGTGTTGCATAGTTGGTAGAGAAGGGGGCGATGGTGTGCTCGTTGCGGTGATGGGACTAAAGGAACAGAGATCTGCCGTTCGAGTGAGTTCAGGGAGAGGAATTAAAAATGTTGTGAAAATGATGAAATCATGGGTGTGCGTGGGAAGGATTTAGGGCGAGTTTATTTGCGCCCAGCGTGCCCGCGCAGTCCAATAGTTGGCAGTCATCAGTTCTGATGCAGCGTCCTTCCGCTGGCTCAAGAATAACAAGTACCGTTCTGATATGCAGATGCACACGCAGTACGGATCCGTACACACGCTGGCATTGGGTGAATTTCGTAACTGCCTCAGTGCCCTGAAACTGTGGGATTTTGTCGGATGTGCCTCCTTGGGCCAGTGAAATGGCGACCCACGCACTCTTTCTGTCGTCACTGATCACGGATCACTGACTTGCCAGACCGATAATGAATTACCGTGTTGCTTCACGTGCCGGTCTGAAATTCATTTCTTTGGCCTTCTTGTCGAGTCATGTCGAGTCATGTCGAGTCATCTAGGTCTACCTGCCCCCCGCGATCGATGTTGTATGGCTGGCTAAAATGGTTCCGTACCGGGAGATGATGGTCAGAACTTAAGGTATACGAGGTACGAAAACACCTCCTTGGATATGTGGTCCCGCAAACATTTCTAGCTTGCTTCTAGGCCTCTGGCCTACCCCAGCCATCTTAATGGTATCGTCCTTGGTGGACTCGGAGGAAGTAGAGGGGGGGTGGTGCTATTGACTCCCTGATCATCCCCAACCGATGTCGCAATTTGATTTTTTATTATCTATCAAATGAGTGAGATGTTCCGTCCTTCCAATTGACGCTGCCAGTCGCGATCGCTCACCGCTCAGCCGTGAGTCTGCTCGGCCGACTGGCTTTCTGACAGGGACAGGGAAGGAATGTGTACACTGATGCATTTGTGCAGCTCTGATGTGCCTCTTCTGGGGCTGGAGTCGTCGCTAGCTTATCAGATGAAAACGTGCTGCCATGAACTTCCAATCAAGGTAGATGTCTTTTCATGGTGTGCTGCTCAATTTGATTGCTTTTTTGCTTTTGTTAGGTGGAGAATGATTTACGATTACGAGGAGAACGAGCTACGCTTGGCAGTGAGAGCCAGCACCCAGCTCGGAAAATCTCGCCCATCATCCTCCGATCAGCCCTACAACTCTACTCACAGCACTTTCTACTCATCGCCCTAGAGTCGATCGCTAGACCTGGATCATGGTAGAGAACCTCTAGTGAGATTCAGTAATTTCATTTGTTGTTTGTCTCAATTCAACTAGTCGGAGTATTCGCCGTTTAACGGCTCTATCTATCTTGGTCTTCTATAGCCATAACTGATTCCAAATGCTCTTCAACCGCAAACCAATCCAAGGCTACCAACATTGCAATCCCTGAATCGACGGTGTTCTCAAACCAGTATAGTAGAAGCTGGTAAGTTCCATGCGAGCTGCCATGGATGGTTGATTTCGTTTGTATACCTTAGCTTCTGTTCATGGAAGCATTTAGCCGCAATGGCTACAGGTGGTAAAGTGACGCTGGGTACTTGATTCGCAGCGTGCCTCGGCTCGTGATGGGTTTTCTGGTACCATTCAACTGTTGATGGGAGTAATTTCTGCCCCAAGATGCCAATCCTAGGTCCTAGGTGGCATAGCTTCATCGCGTTACCTGGTGGAAGCTCCTTGTAAGGTGCCCTAGCATTATTCCACCACAAAATTTTCACTGCTCATGCTTTTCAGGATATCCAATGACTTCTTGTGAGAATCTAGAAGGGCGTGATAGTCTTTCCCATGATCTGCTGCGTTTCCGAGCATGCTGAAGGTCTTCATCCGGCTCAACAACATTGCGAGACTCTTCCCCCTGACGCTCGCCAGCGCAATCTGCACTTGAGACTGCTCCTCGGTATTGTCGATGCAGTAGGCCCCAATTCTCCCCGGGCTCTCTTCTGCTCCATCACCGCAGCCGGTGTCACTATCGTGGACCGTTTGAACAGCTGGTGTATCATAAACCCCATCCAAACAGGCTAGTAATCTCTGGAATTGCGAGACCAGGTTCTTACAGATCGACGCGAGTAACAATGCGCAGTCTGGCTTAAAGGAGCAGCATGATGATTGAAGAATGCTATTGCAGCATGTCGTGACCACTTTGTTCGATAAGAGGAGAGCGGATACGCACGCCGTCGTACTGCTGAAGACGGTGCTTTTCTCTCTTTGCAGCTGATCAAGGGCGGCGAGAGCGTCAGGTCTGCAGGAACATCCACTTCCCGAGGATGGTTGCCACTCCGGCAAAGCGTCTGGCGACCGAATCATTGTCTCGAAGGCTGAGGTGTTCGCAGGTGATGAATCTTCGAGGTATACATCTTCGCTCGAAGCTAACTCTGGCCATGATATCGATGACCAATCGATGTCTTGGAGGGAATTCTCGAATGGCTCAGAGAGGCTATCTAGAATCTGCGCGGTTCCAGAACCGAGATCCGAGGAAGAATTTGCTCTGGAGCTTCTAGTGGCTACGTCTACGGCTTCATTGAGTGCATTATCCAGGTCTTCCTGCGTTAGGTCTCGCCAGAACTCGTCCATAGAGCAAGATAGATGCCTCTCTGAAGAAGGAACCTCTTCGAGCCCGTACTGATATTTGAAACTATCCTCTTCTAAAGATTCCCTAGGGATCAACGGGTACGGAATAGTCAGATCGACGGACCCAGAACTTCGTCTCGATATCTCCTTTCGTTGTCTAGAAGAGCGTCGTGACCTTGACGAAGACCTAGCTGAAGAATATGTGCAGACAATTTTACCATCTAAGCAACCGGTACAGGATGGCTTAGAACCAGAGCATTTGAGCTATTGACCATTAGTTCCCCTTGCCAAGGGTCGAAGCAATACCAAATCAGAATGTGCTGACCTTTTTGCTACGGCAGTTGTTGCAGGCTGCGTGCCTTGGTCGAGTTCCTCGCGAAGTGCTAACACTTGCGTCCGCGATAGATACTTCATTGCGATTGCACCGAAGAGTAATGAACATGGTGGTTCTCAGAATAAAGGTCGAACGCGGAAACGGTTGGTAACAGATGTTAGACAAGTTAATAGTCGCTTCTAAACATTGCTTGCCTTGGGGGCCTATATATCAAGAAGATACGAGATCCGACTGTTTCCCTTTTTATTGCATGCATTGATGTTTGACTTATGTACTTGCCGCAGCACAAACCGCAAGGACCAGCTACGAAAAGGACGTCCTTTTTTGCGATATCGTAGCCCCAGCCGTTAAGACAAGCCAAGCAGAAACCCCAAACCTTAGCACAAAATCTGCAGCCCCGCTAGCAACGTGTCTGCAAGGCACATACGAGGACCGCTAGGAAAAGTCTCGAGCCGCGTATTTCTGAATTCTAAATAGAAGCCAGACTTGCGCGATGGAACATTCCACTTCGCCGAGCTACTGCAAAGGGCCCAGGCCGGTTGACTAGAGGGTCTGCACAACGTGGCGGCCGTGCCTCAAACATTCAGCAAGCCGCGTGTAAAGTAAGAGGGGGGGCCGATTTGCAAGGACCGCCAAGTTGCGAAAGGTAAATATATGTATACAAGCAATCCATATAATTTGCTGTTGTCGCGTGATTTTTGCGTAGAGATCTAGTGCGGTGAGAGACTATAGTCGGTGAGTGTTGTCGCCGCCGCCCATGTGGCCCATTTTCCGCCCCATTTCCAAAACAGCAAGGATTTCACGAGGGCTGCAGGACAGGACCCCTCTTCTTACTTTAACTTTTTCAGCGCGAAGGCAAATATGTCGCATGATTGCTTGTTATTTAACATTGTTAGAATGGTAGTGGCGTGGAGGTGGGGTGGATGAACAGGGCTATAATGAGCCGTCGCCTTGAAATGGTTTATTAACCATTGTTTTAAAGGATGGGGGTTTGTTGGGCTGTACGCTACCTTCTTCTACGTACCTTCTTTCATTCAGGGAGATGTCTCGTCTAATTGAGGTGATCTTCTGCCCTTGACGGGCATTTAGTACTAATTTTAGTGACTCAAACCTTGGATTTCTCGCTATAAAGTCCGATTTTTGCTGAAAGGCCTGGAACCCCCCCTGGACGTAGCTAGGGACCTCGAAGAGTTACTCACTTTCTAGAATCAGGGCTTCGAATCTGGCTTTCAAATTTCTGTTTTGAACATAGAGATAGTAAGATTTCGAAAAACTACACGTCTGGCTCGTATACGAAGCCACGGTTGTGCTCACCTGCATATTGCTTACCTACAGGCTGCACAATCTTCGTAACTGCTTCGGTCTTACCCGTCAACCAGAGCTGAACGCCTCTGTCGCAACCGGCGCACTTTCCAGTCACTATTCATAAGAATCATTTTACGAGCCTTGTGCAGAATGGTTTTCCTTCCTCGATCGAGCAGCAGGCACTGAAATCTCTCTCGCGTGCGTTGCTATTCGTATCTCAGGGCGTCCCCCCATCCCCCACCAACAAACCCTTCGCAAAAACAGGGGCCCCGAGACAGAAATACTAGCGCGGTCGGTCGGCGCTGTCCTTCGTATGCGGCACGAGAGGCATTATTTTCTCATTCGCTGTAATCTGTCTTTTTTTTTGCTAACGCATTAAAACTCCACGATGAGAAGGGGGAGAGGGGTCTCTAAGAAGCCCGCATATATGCTTTGTAACCACGTTGGACTCAACGTCTCCCGTGGACTAGGGAGGTTCCTAATTTTGGTTCCCCGCACAGATAAAGCGGCCGACGATGGTCGATAACGGGCGCAAAAAGTTATTGTTGGTGGAAAGGCGGGTTAGCAATGTCGCAACGAAATGTTTCTTTGAAGAAATGAAAATAGGGACGGGATTACGTGTCGATGTTTCTGCGACGTGCTATTTGGACCTGTTATTGATACGGTGGTGTCCTGATCCCACGCATAACTGCAGGTTCATTGTGTAGAGTACTCGTCATGCCTTGAGGCTGTCTGTCTTCAGAGCCAAAGCCAAAGCCTGTGACTGCTTTTGGACTAACTCAGTAAGCAACACGAGGTCTTTCGTAGTCCAGTTTCCGTACACCGACATTTATATCGTTTTCAGCTGCACTGTAGGCGAGTCCGCTAAGCACTCCGTGGCTTCGTTGGGCTACAGCCCAGCAGCGTCTGGCTTACGTGCGACAAAGTACAAAGTATTCCGTAAGCCAAGTTGGTGAATAGTGGAAGGGATGCTCTGGGCAAGCCCCCTAACGTCATTTTTGCCGGAGTTAATAGTTGGCGGCGTTAATGAGCGATGCGGGGTGGACGTGGAAGGTGGGGCCGATGCGTGAAAGGTGGGGCCGATGCGTTGGGTAGGAGTTTCAGCTGATCCGGCTATAAGAATCTCGGGCTTTACAGGAGCCTCGTAAGCCAGACTGACAAGCCAGATAAACCTGGCACGCATTTAGCGGCGTCTGGCGTGTACATCGCGGCTGCAATCCTCGGCGTTTGAGGCTTGGAAGGAATGGAGGTGAGATAACTCGCTCTTCGAAGGAGATGGAACCGATGTTAGGCCCGTTTCGAGTGCTGAGATATTGCCGATAACCCGATTCATGGAACGGGGGATTCTTAGAGTTGGTATAACTACTTATAGATGCGCAATCTCCTCATAATCGAGTGAACACCAAACAATATCTTTCCCTTATATGACTGAGCTCTAAGCGTCTTTGGAGCTTCTCTGATCCAGCATTCTAGCGTCGAGCTTCCAGATATATTCATTCCGTCACTCTAACCGGACCCACAAAAATACCATCAAAAACCAGCTGACAACTTTGCTTCGCGAGATACCTTGAAGCTTTTTCAATTGCTCTACTACAATCATGGACCTAATCAAGCGCGATATGCATGACATATACGACTACATCTCCGCAACTGGCCACCTTGCAGGCGCCGCCAAGGACAAGATAGTAGTGGTCACGGGAGGAGGCAAAGGCATCGGCAAGGTACGAAAAGAACCCCATCCATCTTCAAGCAAAGCACCTACCCCTTCGTTCTACCTCACCAGATCTCAACTAACTCCCCTCCCCTCCCCAGGCCATAACCCGCCAATTCGCCCTCGCCGGCGCCAAGCAAGTCCTCATCACAGGCCGCGACCGTGCCGCCCTAGACGCCGCCAAATCGGAGCTCGAATCCGAAGCCCCCAGCTGCACCGTCGTCCCCGTAGCAGGCGACATCACGCAGCCCTCCACAGCAGACAAGATCTTCGCCGCCATCCCCGCCGGCAGCGCGGCCGACGTCCTCGTCAACAACGCCGGCAGCAACAGCTCCGCCACCCTGATCGGCGACTCCGACCCCCTCGCCTGGTGGGCCGACTGGGAGCTCAACGTGAAAGCCGTGTACCTGATGACCAGGGCTTATATACGGAGCTTGGAGGGCAAGAGGGGCGGGGTGATTGTGAATGTTACTACGTCCGTGGCGGATATTGCGGCGCCGAATATGAGCGCGTATGGCGCGTCGAAGATGGGGCTTAATAGGTTGACGGAGGTGACGCAGGTTGAGTATGCGGAGCAGGGGGTTAGGTGTGTATGTGTGCACCCGGGCGGGATTGCGAGCACTTTTATTGGGCAGAACTGTCCGCCGCAGTTTCAGGGGAGCTTGCACGAGACGGTGGATCTGGCGGCCGGAACTGTGTTGTATCTGACTACTCCTGAGGCCGGGTTTCTAGGGGGCAGGATGGTCTATGCAGACTGGAATATGGAGAGGGTGGAGAAGTTGAAAGGGGAGATTGTTAAGGATAATTTGCTGATTTCGAGGATCAATTATGGGTCGGGCTTGAGTATTGAGCGGGGGAACTTGCCTACCTAGTTAGACGACTGGTCAGGATTTATTGCAATACGCAGAATATTTGAGGATCTCTTAGTCGATCACAAGCACTTTTTCTAGTAAAGTAAATCTTAGGCTTCAACAGGAATAGTCTTCAATTGTCCGGACTGGCTTCATGTTCGGCGACTATCTAGCCTACTAGCAATATACGAGTTTCCCGGGCCTCGAATCTATCTTACATTTGACTAGATACTACATCTAGTGCTTGATTGCACTTGTATCGCTCGTGACGGCAGCCTCGCGGTGATTAAGGCTAGGCTTAAACCGCCAATGACCTAAATTTGTGTCCCTACAGATTAAGTGAACAACCTTTTACTAATTGCCAACAATGCCTAGCGTGTAGATATACTTTGGCTCCTGGCCTATTTTGGTGCCAGGTGTGTAACATACTTTGCTTCATGGCCTATTTGGGGTCTGGTTTGTAATATAGTTTACTTCATGGCCTATTTTGGTAATTGACGTGTAATATAGTTTCCTACTTCATGGCCTATTTAGTACAATGCTCAAATATACTTTTGGAAAAGGTCCAATTAGAAAGCATACTTTTGTAAAAGGCCCATTTAGCATTTAGCACTTTGCTGGTGGCCCTGTTAGCGAGATATACTTTGGTGATTACCTATTTGGGAACTGCTAAAACAATCTTTGCAGAAATTGGTACCTTTGCTGTGCCGCACGAGACGGCTTGTATATGATCCGGCCGGTTCTTCGTTCTAAACTCAGGGCCAAGCCACAATAGAAAGATGTCAGTCAGAAATCAAAGGTTGCTATGGAAAGTGTTTGGTTCTAGAGATAAACTATAACTAAGAATGAGGCCCTCATCGTTCTCGAAGACGGTATCGAAAGCTCCACCTCTTTTAATAGTGTGAGTGTGTGTGCGCCACCTGTATTGGGCTGCCAAGATGAAGCTGCATAGTTTTGTGGCGCTTGCCGCATCGCTAGGCTGTTACTCTACTGCTGCTGCTGCATCTCTAGCCAAACACCAGAACAACAGCCACACAAAATGCAATTATCTGCCTGAAGATCCAGAATGGCCATCAGACGAACAATGGGCAGCTCTGAACGACGAAGTTGGAGGTCGTCTGATTCGAAACGTCCCTCTGCCAGAGGTCTGCTACAGCTCAGGCTTCGACAGCCCCGACTGCACTCGGCTCCGCAACCAATGGATCTACACCGATCCTCAGTGAGTAGTACCAACAGCCGCCGTAGCAATAGCCGAAATAGACCTACAGAATAGCTCCCGAGAACTAACTAGTGCTAACCGCGCATTCCCAGCTTCCCCGACCCGGCATCCATCATGTCCCTATACTTCCAAAACAACAGCTGCAGCCCATTCCCCCCCGCCAACAACAGCAGCAGCGGCAGCACCTGCACCCTCGGCAACCTGGCCACCTACAGCATCAACATCACCACCCCCGCCGACGCCACCGCAGGCCTCGCCTTCGCCCGCGCGCACAACATCCGCCTCGCAATCAAAAACACCGGGCACGACTACCTCGGCCGGAACACGGGCCACGGCACCCTCAGCCTCTGGACGCACAACCTCAAAGAAACCACCTTCATCCAATCCTACACCAGCCCGTCCTACACGGGCCCCGCCATGCGCCTAGGCGCCGGCGTACAAGGCTGGGAAGCCAGCGCCGCAGCGGGCGCGCGCGGCTACCGCGTGGTGGCGGGCTACTGCCCGACGGTGGGGACGGCGGGCGGGTACGGCCAGGGCGGCGGGTTCAGTCCGCTTTCGTCGCTGGTGGGGCTGGCGTCGGATAGCGCGCTGGCGTTCGAGGTTGTTACTGCGGATGGGGTGCTGAGGACGGTTGACGAGACGCGTTATCCCGATCTGTTCTGGGCGCTGCGCGGGGGTGGCGGCGGGACTTTTGCGGTTGTGCTGGCGCTTACGACGAGGGCGTATCGGGATGGGCCCGTGGCGGGGGCCGAGATGCGGCTTGACTACGCCTCCCCCTCCACATCTTCCTCCTCCAGCGCTGACGCCGACAACGCCAACAACGAAGAAGAAGAAAAAGAAGAAGCCTTCTTCGGCCCCAACGGCATCCTAGCCGCCTGGCACGCGCACCACGCCTACCTCAACCGCCAACCGGGCCTGCAAACCGCCTGGGCCGTAACAAACACGACCTTCACCATCGCGCGCCAGACCTGGCCGGGCCACACGGCCGCCGACCTCCGCGCCGCCATGTCCCCCTTCCTCGCCCACCTCGACGCCCTCGGCCTGTCCCACTCGTACGAGTACACCCCCCGCGACGACCCCAGCTACGAGGCCCACTTCGCCGCGTTCCAGGCGGACATGCCCGTCGGGGACTACCGCGTCAACGACGTGATCCAGAGCCGGTTTATTCCCGCT
>JANIPN010090330.1:0-19638 GCA_027478595.1 Erythroxylum anguifugum
CAACATAACAATTACGGATTATATCGAAATTCTAGCAATGGGATTGAAATTAACAATTCAATGAACGCATTAAAATCTTCAATCACAATACCCAATAGGTTCATACACAAATAACCGAATAATAACGAAAATCTGATTATCCACACAAAAACTCAATTAATTAAAATAGGATAACACAATCAATTCCTAATAAGAGAAAGAAACAACAAAATAATAATAATAATACTTAACCCGGGTCTTCGGCATCGATATTACCTCCGAACCGGCGTCGAGATTTTACCCTTCCATGAATCTCTTCCGAAAAAATATTTCAGCCCTCATTTTAAACCCTAGCCAAAAATCTCTAAATTTCTCTTCTCTTTATTGCAAGCTTAATCTCCATTGTTGATCGATTATTTCTGCTTCCGGTAGCTAATTGGACGAACAGTGGGAGGGGGCGTTATTATTCTCAGCTATTCACGCACAAACCCCCTCTCTGCTGTGTTCTTCTGTTGCGTATTGCTACCGGCTACAGTGCTTCTTGACAAGACAATTTATTTTGCTGCCTTCCACCTTGTAGTGTCACTTGCGTTCGTCCCCCTTGCTCTACTGTGCGTCTCCTAATTTTTGCATTGTCGCGCCGCACTTACGCCCCCTTGGTCATTTGCGTCACATCCCTTTCCATTTAATTTATCTCTGTTGAGTCTGCCCATTTAATTTACTTAAGATGTCCCTTTCCATTTAATCCTCCCATTTGGCTCTTAATTTGCGTCACGTTGCCGAGCCTCACATGATTAAAACGCCAGCTTTACAGTGTTTCGCTCCTCTTTGCCCTTTGTGCGTGACTTCTTGATTTAATTGCGCCCTAGCGGTTTTATTCTTGTCTCACGCACGCCTACACTTCTCATTGGTTGCTTTGATTTTTAATTTTTGTTCCTCCGTAGCTCCTTTTAAGTGATGCCACATTGCTCTCAATCAAACACCCAAACCACATTAAATAATCTTGCCATTTTAATTTGCTTGTGCAACGCCCACGTCTGCTTCCACTTGATTTAATTGCTGCCAATTGATCTTTTTGCTCATGTCATTTGTGTCCCAATTTGCTTTAAAATCTTGCCTTTTTGGTCTCAAATATATATCAACATATCCAACCTAGCAGTAAACACAAATTGAACATCAGTTAAGCATTTTATCTTAAAAATAGGATTGAAATTACATAGAAATGCATAAAAAATATAAGATAATTCAACCCTATCAGCTTGGAACACTACCAAAGGCTTCAAATGGTGTAATTCCAAATTCCCTTTATATTTCCTCTTTGCTGTTAACTTAATTTCCATATCTTCTACTCCAATTAGGCCACGATGAACATTACTTTATGGGTTTCTTCATGCCAGATTAGGTTGTAATTCTTAATTTCCTTTTTAATTCCTCTTTGCTTTTAACCTAATTTCCAAAACTTCTACACCAGTTAGACCATGATCAATGCTACTTTGTGTATTTCTTCATTCTAGATTGGGGTTTCATGTTTCTTTACTTGGTTGTTATTTAATTTGTAAAGCTCTATATTCATTTCAGTGTTTTTCTACTATAACCTTGGGTGTCGGTTGTCTTAAAAGAATTTACCCTTTTACCATAACGACACTTGATGATCTTCAACTGTGCATCCTAAATTTGAATTGGATCACTGAATTTAATGGCTGGAAGCCAATCAAGATGGTCCTAGAGCATGGAGATGTCTGGGAAGAAGATGCGCTCAACAATCTTCTCGATGGCGGCAAAGTAGGTGTCTTCATCAAGAACCAGTTTCGTGGAGGAAGAATCATTTTTGGAGACGTGAGGTGCCTCAGTTTGGGAGGGTGATGGAGAAGAGAGGTTTTGGGGTGAGTGACCTAGAGATTTGATGTCAAAAGGACTAGTGACTTTTACTTCGTCATCCTTATGTGTTAATGCTTTTTATGTCTTGGAAAAGGTTATTACACTACTAAATCAATGGTTATATTTCAAGCTCAATTTCACTCTTTTTATACTCTTCACAAGCTTAGATACATTGAACTTATTTATCCCTATTCTGGAAAGCATCAAAACCAAAGTTCTTAATTGCCATAATGGACATCTTTTGTAGTATCCTCTCTTAAATTGTTGAAAGATTTAAAGTGTTAGACTACTGAGTCACATGAGTGGCATCATATAAAATGAATTTGGTACATTTATGACATGATTTTATGATTGCATTCATATGCATAAATTAGCATACACACATGAATTATAAGTTAGACAAATTGCACTCAATTGACATATTCCAGGGTATAAAACTAAAATGAATATGACATGAATGTGCATTTCCAATGTCTTGTACTTTTGTTTACCAATGACAAGAATTGATAGATTATAATTAGTACCTTTGAATTAATTGTTACCATTGAGAGATTGATGAATTAATATGTACATCTAGTATAGGAAAAATGTCAAGTGGTAAGAAAAATTGACATGTGGAAAAATATAATGATTATACCTATGAAATATGTGACACATGGCAGTAGAATTAAGTGACAAATGGCTTAGAGATTGAGTGACAAATGGCCTAGGATCATGGTGACATTTGGTAGGATAAGGTGAGGATAAGTGGCTTACATGGAAACATGACAAGTGTCATTGTATTACATAAACACCTTGTACTTAATAATGTAAACTAATAAAGAAACATCTCCTTCATTGTTTCTGCTGTCATTCATCCCTCTCACCACCGAGAACTCACTTCTTCCTCACAACTTTCAACTTCTGCCAAAGTTTTGTCCATTATCACCTTGTATTTGAGATGATCTTGCATGCATGGAAGGCTAGATTAGCTTCATAATTGAGGAGGCAATTGAGTTGATTAAGTGAAATACTGATCTCTTGTGATATATGTTAATATATCTTAATGATGACTAAATTGGGATTGATTGATTGAAGTATTGGTGTTAAATGTGTGCTTGGAAAATGATGCATGAATGGTAGTTTTTGTTATGTTTAGCATGCATGAAAAACAATAGTTTATGAGTTGCTAAATGAATGATTTTGAGCTGCAAAATTGAGATGAAATTGATAAGGAATTGAGGTAGAATTAAGGTAGAATTGAGGTATAATTAATGGATTGTTATGAAAGTGTTTTGAATTTGATATGAAAGAGTTTTCTTTTGAATCTAGAAAAAAATGGGAATAAATTAAGCTTACTTAAGGTATAAACCTAATTGCAAAATGGTAGTATACAAGCTATAAAGTTTGAATGATCTAAAAGCATATAAGTACAGTCAAGATCTTTGTATATTAATACATACCCATAAGGTCAATTGAGCATGCATTGAAACATGATATATATACATGTGAATGATTGACTAATCATATGATTGACAGCTTAATGATGTGTGAAATATGTGTGTATTGCATAAAGATAGATACACAAGTTGATCGTTAACATCCAAAAATTGCCAGATCATCAAGGCAATAACTTATCTGGAGCGTACTGTGAGTTAACTTAGATGTGTAAACTTAATTATATGTGTTTCTATCTGATCTGTATGCTGAATATGAAATGTGAGAACAATTGAATGTGAAATGCCGAAATAAATATGAAATGTGAGAATAATTGAATGTGAAATAACAAAAGGAATATGAAATGTGTGAGCCATTGAATGTGAATTGCCGGACTTAGATCTGATGAATTTGATACATGTGATAGAAGCACACAGGAATGAAAGGTAATGAAACACGACATATGGAATGATGCATCACATTGAAATGCATTATCAGACAAGGAGTTATGGCCGGAGTAACCAACATAGAAAAAAGCTTTAAGCTCAGGATTATGTACAAAGAGCCACAGGCTCAATTATTAATGAGTCCGGTATCTACAACAGATACCAGACAGTAAATAGCGCTCGATCACAACAAAGCAAAATAAAATGGAGTCACATGTGCATTTGCATATACATCCTTATATGTATCATATAATTGAATTGAAATGAATTATTAAATTGTTCGAAATACAGTTGAAAAGTAAATGAGGAGGTGTTGTGATATGAAATGTTAGTTTACCTTATATACTTATGAAAGTATGATAAACTTGATGTACTTGATAAGGTATGATGAAATGTGACGTAATATTCAATATTGAATGATATGTAATACCTGTTGAATTGGGATATGACTTGTCTTTGTGTATCTAACTTGAGTAAATACGTGAATGATGGTTCACTCAATGAGTTCGCAAACTCATCAAAATTGTAATGTTGATTTTCAATTTCAGAGGAGATTTAATTAAGACTAATTGGAGTATAACTACTGTAATTGGACATGAGTTAGTGGTTGGGATCAGTTGTATCTGCAGATGTCTCTATTCATTATACATCAAGAATAGCATTTCTCACCTATTGTCAAATGTATATGTGAACTCTGAAGTGTAATGAAATTTGTGATTTAATATGATTGTGAATGAAATGATTCAAAATGAATGTTTGAAATGCTTTTGATATGTGATGCCTTAAAATGTCGTAATGTGATCGTCTTAATGCGCCATCCTCGTGGAGTATATTCTCGAATAATTATCGATACGTTTGGGCATATGCTCTATGAGAGTGGTACGTTACATCTTTCCTACGCAAGTAGAGTCATTTTGATCACTTCAGTGCTGTCCAGCTTACACATCAACTGGTTAGCTCATATTGCCCTTCCTCATAAGGTAATCAAGGACATTGACAGATTACTCAAGGCTTTTATATGGTTTGGAAAGTGTGAGTCTGGGAAAAATACCAAAGTTAAATAGAGTGATATTACCATTCCTAAGAAACAAGGTGGGCTTAGTATCATCTTTACAACTATTCTGCAATGAGTATTACTTAGCAAGAGGATTTGGAGACTAACCTCAGATAAGGAATCTCTTTGGTCGAAATTGATCCATGTAGTTCACCTTCCAAATCAGGATTTTTGGCATGTTGATCAATCCAACCAATTTTCTTAGCTCTTCAACCTTTTGTTGAAGACATGATTCTTAATCCACCCCCACATTAAATGTAAAATCAATGTTGGAGAGAATACTTGGATCTGGTTTAACAACTACTTAGAGGTTAGCCCTCTCATATATAATTTAACTTTTTCATATCTAAGAAACAAATTGCCTTTGGAAGCTAAGGTGGCAGATCTAATTCAAAAGGAGGAATGGAGAGGTAACTTTAGATGATTTTCACGTCTGCAAGAGTACCTACCATATCTGGGGGATTCTCGACTGCTCGACTCTGTTTGCTGGACCCCTAACCTGCAAGGAAGGTTTACTAATTTTTCTTGTCATAGAATATTCAGAAATGAGCTAATGGCAGTCCCTTGTTACAATCTTGTATGGAAGAACTCGTTGAACCCCAAAGCTTCCTTTACTACCTGGTTAGCCATAAAAAATAAGCTTAGGACCAAATGTAGTTGGTTTAACCCTTTTGATACCATTTGCGCTCTATGCCACTATGTTGATGAAAATAAAACCCATATGTTTTTTGTTTGTGATTATTCGAAAGTTATTTGAAGCAGGATCCCTCATCTGTTGGAAGTAATACCCTTCTTATGAATGGGAGGCCACATTGAGATGGGGCATCGATGATTCTGAACCTGGGAAGGAGAATGTTATCCTAATTAAAGTTTTTTTCACTACTACCATAGATATGATTTGGAGAGAGAGAAATTATAGGTTGTACAAGTAAGTAGAGGAGGATAAATACAAATTAGCTGACAAGATTATTACTTGGATTAGATTTGCATTATTGGCCAAGAAAGCTCAAAACCATATAACCCTTCCTATGCAGTCGAGATGGAATTTATGGTTTGTGGTTTGCTTGAGGTTCCTTTATAAATTTTATCCCTTTGATGTTTTGACTAGTACCTCCATTAGGACCTAGTCAGTAATTATTTTTATAATTAAATATTCTAGTTCTTTTGTATCAAGTGTAATATTTGGGCTATTGATAATATAATTTCTTATTCATTTTTCAAAAAGAATCTTATTAAGTAATTGTAATCTTGGTTAATGGTGATCTCACTATTACTACTAAAGGAACCAAAGGCCTTAGGCAAGGAGACATCATGTCTCCTTACCTATTGACAATCTACTTGGAGGTATTTAATAAACTTTTCTCCTTTAGGATCAAGCACTCTTATAGCTTAAATTCCGTATAGATGCCAGAAGATAAACTTGTTTAACCTAGCATTTGCTAATGATCTCCTCTTATTAACTGGAATGGACCTGGTCTCAATCCAGATCTTCATGAAATCACTTAATCTTTTTAGTTCTTGTTCGGGATTGAATATAAACTTGTTAAAAATTTGTACATATCTTTCATCTGACTTCTACAATCAGGATGAGATACTTGCTTCTATATCGGGTCTCAATATGTGAAAATTGTTATTCAAATACTTAAGCATCCTTATATTAGAAAAGAGAATTAGCTTCAAGGATTGCCAACCTTAGTATAAAGCAATTAAAAGAAGAATCTTTCATCCTATCTCATATTGGAAGGCTCCAACTCATAAATTTAGTCTTAAATATCTTGCATGTTCACTACTGTTCTCACATCTTCTTACCTCAAAGATTGATTAAATACTTTGAAAGAACTCTGAATAACTTTATATGGATTGGATTAGATGATAACCTCCTGGGACCTAAAGTTAGATTGTCGATAATATGCAATTCAAAACAAGAAGGAGATTTAAGGATTTCCTCAATGAGAAGCACCAATAAAATGCCTCTAGAAAAGAAAATATGAAAGTTGTTTACGGATTCTCAATCTATTTGGGTTAAATAGTGCACACATATAATATCAAGAATTAAAGATTTTAATCTATTAAGTTGAAAGAATGCCTACTCATGGTCTTTTAATCAAATACACAGGATGAGGGACATTATAAGCCAGGGAATCAAATATAAGATTGGGAATAGAGAGAGCATAATTTGGTTTGATCATTGGAATGATCTAGGCCATGTTTAGTTAATTCTAATTTATTTTTTAAATATTTTAAATTTAATTTAATTTATTTCAAAAATAAAATTAGTTTCAATTTGAATTTTTTTAACCAATAACTGTTCTTGATATTTTAAAAAACTTTTCAGAAATCTAAAAAACCTGAAAAATAATAAAAATAACTTTCGAATTTTAATTAATTATATTTTAAATAAATAATTATTATTTTGAAAAACTAATTTTTTTTCAAACTTCTTATCTATTTTCTCAATAAAAACACTATAGTTTATGTTAAATATTAATGAATAGTACATAACATATTTAGATATTTTAATTTAGTTAATAAAACTACTATATATTTAGTGTTTTGTCATTGGCAGTAATAAAAGTGTAAAAAAACAAATTTTAATTTAAAATTATAGAAAATTAAATGTGGGACGAGCCCAATTGTAGGTCTCCACAATCTTGGCTTAAAGGGTTTCCAATCTATTTCAAATCATTACACGCATATTTGGGCACAATTGGCAAGTGCTCTACTTGTTCTACAATTCGACCACGAAGATCTTACAAGATATGTCTGATATTAGATATAGACAAGAGAAGTCCTTTAACATTCCATCGTTTCAAGCAAAATTATACAGCGTTACAGTGAACCAGACAGGAATTAACACTTGGGAAAACAAAGTAGAATTTCTGTAGATCATCAAGGATTGATATGCATGAATAGGATCCATGTAAACCCTCTGCATTGATATATCTTCGTCCAGTTTCATACCCCTTTGTAGGCTGTTTATAGATTGAAATGGAGAAACTGATCATAATTGTTCAAACATTGACCAAGAATGATACATATTGAGCCATGTCAGAAAGTTCAAATCTTGAATCATGTTGAGACCCAAGAAGTAGTATATCAGCGCATTCAGTCATGCAAACCAGACTTGGTTGAGCCACACAGGGAAGTGAACCCCATCAAACAAGCCATGTCAGGTTCATAAAATCGCTAGATTCTATGAGCTTGCAGTGGCTTTCTACCACAAATGATGTTTAAATGGATGATTTTACTAAGCATCTTAATTGGAATCAACTAAGTAAAGGAGTTCTCCTTAGGTTCTCAATCTTCTTTGCCAAAAGCAAAGCAGTATCTTTTTTGCCATTGTCTACAAGAGCTTGTTTTAGATTGCTAAACATCAGTCCAGGAGGGCGAATTCCCACATCCAGCATCTCCTGAAAATACTCGCAAGCCTCGTCTAATTTATTATCAAGGCACAAATTGTTGATCAGCATGCAGAACATATGCATCCCAGGAAGGACTCCCTTAGCCTTCATCTGGTTCCAAACTTTTACAGCCATATTCACTCTATCTTCACTGCAAAACATCCTCACTATAATCTCGTAGGTACCCAACGTTGGTTCACAACCCTCAATGTGGCTCATTTTCTGAAAGACAGAATAAGCCTCTGTAGTTCTGCCAGCCTTTATCAGATGATGAAGAATTATGTCATAAGTTCTTGAATTCGGACCAATGCCACATTTTCTCATCTCCTCAATCATCTTATACGCATCATCCATCTTATTAGACCAACAGTAAGCCCCAACAACAGCATTGTATGTGGGCACTCCCACTGCAAATCCACTAGCCTTTGATCTCTCAAAAACTTCAAGGGCCTCATTCAACCTTTTCTCAGAACCTAAACCATTAATCAAAGTGCAGAAAATATAAGCATTCGGCTTGCAGTTACTTGCTTCCATCTCATGAAACAATTTCTTCGCATCATCGCACTTTCTGGCCTTGCAATATGCATTGACAAGAATACCATAAGTCACAACATCTGGCTCAAATCCTTCATCTTTCATTTCCCTGAAGACCCCGTTCAACTTTGATATGTTTCTCTCTTGACCCCACCCTTCCAACAATATTGTGTAGGATTTTACATCAGGAACAAACCTTCTCTTCTTCATTCTATCAAACACCTCTTGTGCCTTCTCTGCCTGCCTAGATTTACATAAAATATCAATTAATCGATTGCAATCGGACGACTCTATCTTCAAACCAAACACTTCCATCTTCTCGAACGCGTTTATTGCTTCTTTAACTTTCCTTGCCCTCGCATATCTTCTCGAAATCAACGCAAAAGTCGTTTTTGTTAATAACCCTTTACGCTTCATGTCATCAACTAATGTCCATATAAGATTGAACTGCTTGATCTTGCCCAGAGATTCAATCAAGCCCTCGTAGCTATCGGTGCTATACTTGAACCCTTGTTGCTTCTCCGCCCATTTGAAGAATGACAATGCAAGAGCACCTGCATTGCTTAGTCTCTTCAATACCTGAGACACCAAAGTTGGAGAGACTTCAACGAACGCCTGATCGAGCAATGTCTCAATGCCATGTTTGGAATTTGTCGATAATAAGCTGCAGATTTTCTCTGTGTCTTCAATGATTTTACGGGTAACAAGTTCAGGATTTTGGTTATGAGCATCGAAAAGGACTTGGGATCCCACTGAATGGACATGGAATGATCTTTGAAAGCTAACATGAGGAAATGATAGAGACCCACTTGCATTAAGAAGCCAAGTTTGCTTTTTGATAACTTCTTGGGAAATGGCGAGTGTTCTGATGAGAATAGATGGAGTATTGAGAGTAGAACATGCGAGGAATATGAGGTTTTGGGGTGTTTTTGATAGGCTCACGAGCAGAGAGAAACCCATCTCGAAGAGAAATGGACTTCTCAAAACAGTGAGCTTTTAAGTAAATTTTCAGCGCCAAGAGACCACACATTCGTTTGATCGTCCTGGTGGTGAACGGGGATTTAAGGAAAAAGATTTTACATCATAGCATATTGATATGAAGCACCAACGGTAACAGTGCCGTAAAAAAGTTGCAATATTACTAAGAAGCATCTTGAAAAGGTCACGGAGATCTTTCACTGTGGATTTTTCATTGACTAAAACTGGCTTTCTGTATGAATGTCTGGACACACACTGTGAAACTGTAACTGAACTCCTGGAAACTCTGGAGAAACAAAGAGTTCTGTTTTGATACTTAAGAAACATTCTTATACTTGATTGCTTTTACGAGGCTTGTTTCTAAACCACTGGTATCAATGGATTATATTGATTTGATCTCAAACACATCTACATGAACAAATTCTCAGAGGGGACCCCTAACTTTCTCACCACCCGCCCATCCAACATGTCGACAGAAAAGGAAAATACAACAAATAAGAATTTAATGAATGAGATTCCGCTACAACGTTGGAAGAGTGACAAACAAGAGGATGAATGGTTAAGCACACAACAGCATGCCATTAGCAGGGCCAAGAAGGAGAGTGCATGATTGGATGGAACATGAGAACACCATCTCAACTCTTCTGTTATCTTCTAACTCTACCTCGTCTGAAAATTGAGTGAAGAGCAGAGCGTCCATCTCTCCACTGATCAACAAAATTTAGACGCAAAAAGATTGCAACAAGCCTCATGCTGTGCTAAACAATCATTTAACTAATGTATTTTTCATTTGCACTGATTACTTTGTGAACTCCACTCATCAAGAAGATTTGACATGGTCTCTCCAAATTTCTTTGCCCGAAGGCCAGG
This sequence comes from Erythroxylum anguifugum, assembly GCA_027478595.1. Classification (NCBI taxonomy): domain Eukaryota; kingdom Viridiplantae; phylum Streptophyta; class Magnoliopsida; order Malpighiales; family Erythroxylaceae; genus Erythroxylum; species Erythroxylum anguifugum. Next base: position 10,557 of record JANIPN010090330.1, read on the forward strand.
CTTCACAATATTGACGTCACCCCACTGAGAACAAGGGTCCACCCACCAGCTCCTTTGCCCAGCGCACCAAGCACCTGGGACAGCTCTGTTACGTCCACGCTGAAGAATCTCCTCATCAACCATGCCCAGCACCGGGTCATCCTTCTCGAACTGTCTTGCAAACGCAGCTCCACTTTGAGCCATCAAATCATAATCAGAAATGTTGAGAAAGAGAGGTTCCATCTTTGGAGGATTATCCCAGACCATATATCTTAGATCATTGTTTACTGTCGTGTTCTTATACTCTGGTGCATTGCAGATCACAGAATGGAAATAGCTTTCTTCAGATAAAACCACATTGTTGAAGTACATTAGAAGGGCACGGGGAAGGTTATCCCAACCAAGAATACAAAACTCAAGAAATGAACGGCTCAAGATGACCCAAGGAGAACCTGGAACCAAAAGAGAAATTTTTATCTATACTTGCATAGTAGCAAAGGATAATCACAACTCTTTAACCTTAAATGTGCATAGATATCATAAGCTGGGATTGGACTTTGCCTGTGAAGACTTTGAAAGCATCAGGAGTTGGCCGCTTCTCCGTAGCATGGAAAATTTGGCTCCTTCTAGCGAGATAGAGAGCTGGGTCGACTACAATGGGATGGAACCTTTGAGATCTACAACAAAGTCAAACCAGTGGGTAGATGTTGATTGACATCGAGATACATAATTGTAATAAAAATTTAGTGGAGAGGGTTACATACTCTTTCCAACCAAGGTCACCAGTATGATCTATGAAATTGAGGTCTCTGCTGACAGAGGAGAATACATGGGACAAATCTGGAAGCAGTAAGCAGAAGCAAATGACAATATATTCATGAGAAACGCAAAAGGACTAACAATCAAGCATTACAGATTGTACAATGCATGAATTTGGTAACAGAAAAGGCATGTTGATGAAATGCACAGGACATGGAGAAGACATCAGAGACCATTTCAATATAAAAGTATGAATTAATATGCAAAATAATTACCAAAAAATTGTCACTAGTTTATCAGAGTTAGTATCCTTAGTTTTCCCATCTCTTGCATTCATTCATGGTTAAGAAATCCCCAACTAAGCCTAAATAAAATATAGTTCTAACCTAAATGAAATCCTATCTCAAAATTGACAATGGATAAATTTTAGCTAACAAGATGTCAAGAACCAACAGATTTGCATGGCAATGCCAATGTAATTTCTTTCTCTACACAATAACTTGTAAAGTTAGGCATCATACATCGAAAGCCAAAAATTCATTCCTCAGTCAATTTCAAATGAAGCGTAAAATATATCACAAAACAGTTTGTTTTAAATGCACTCTCATATTGAGAAAAGCTTAACAATAAAGAAAAAAAAATTGTTTAGAGCATCTCTCCACATTTCCAAACAATATGGCCACATTTCAATATGTACAGTCTCATGGTCTCACATAATGTCTTAGTAAATGAGTATGCACTTATCTATGAATGCATAACTATCCACATTTACACAAAGAAGTTCCCATTTCCCAGTACTCTAATGCCCTCTTTCAAGCAGGAAATGCATGAATCTGTCTCACCAAAAGCATGTTAGACATGATCATGGAACAACTTTGCACAGCCCACATCAACAATCCTGTGCTTAAAAGAACCTAACCTATCCACAATTGATCTAGAAGAGCTCTACTAATAATTGATGGAAGCTTTAAAAGGCTAATAATTCCTAATGTTTCTTCTAAGTTGAAGAAAGCACCTGTTAGCACACTACTTACTCTTTTTTATATGCTTTTAATGTTCGATAATTTGGAATTCCCTGCAGATCTTTAGGCCAATTCTAGAAGAATCAAAGCTAAAACTCACAGAAACAAAGTATTTAAACTTTGCAGATAACTGCAGAAGAAATAGGTCTTTTGCAACTGAATGCGCATACTTTAGTATCTTCAGCGATATGCACCATGCAATTAAGACTTTGCAATATCGAAAATCCAGTTAATGCGTTATCATCAACTACCATATACCTCATAACTGTGCCCGTAACAACATTTCTGGGTATGGTATGAATCAGTAGGGCATTAGAACCAACCACCCAGAAATTAAAAGAGATATTTTTACATCAAAAGAACCTAACAATCAGATAATATCAAAATGATATAGATCAAGGTTTCTTTTTGCCCTATGATATAGATCACAAATTATTCATATACTTTTACTCAGAAATTGAGTGCAAATATTTCATGACATGACTTATTTAGCAAGTAAAGCTTCAAAAAGAGGTGGTATAAGCCGCAGCAAGAGAAGAACAACTCAATGTACTGTCTCATAAAACAATAAGCCCTACGCATCAGTAATGAAAAAGAAGCAGCTTGGAGCATTTTATAGTATCAGTGTTGCCAAACACCATGAAACTCCTTTCAGGTAAAGCAATTAGATCAAATCATCATCATGATTTCCATTTCTAATCAAGAATGAAAATTATAACAAAAACACTCAACAACTAAATAATCAAGCAGAAGTAGAACAAATCACAAATCAATGGATGACACCCAGACTATTCAAATTGAGAACTAGATTAAAGTCTTGCACAAAAAACAGAAATCCCTATTCTCAGGTAAGTTTTCGGTATAAGATGGATTACATACTTCACAGGCATCCAAACAATAGAAAGACTACAACTTAAAACTCCAAGACTGCGAACAAAATATAGATTCTCTACTCAACCAAACTCTACTTTTTAAATAACACGAAACGAGAAAACAATCAGGAAAATTTACAAACTTAAATCTCATACAATTAAAACAACCTACCATCTTGAGTCAGAAGAGGATAATCCGTCGCACTCAATACCACAAACCAATTCCATCCTGCGTCTAACTTCAACAAAATAGCAGCGGCACGCAAAATTGACGCAATGTTAGATGACCCCATGTAATTAATCCGACTAGGCTTTCCAATAACATCGACATTAGCAAAAGTACTGATTGCAGGCACTTGATTAACAGCCCGAATGAGTTTGCTTCTTTCATCGTCCGATGCATCAATATTCAAATGCAGTAAGTAACGGTTCCTCGGATGATAAACTGCGAGCAATAGCCTGAGCATCCGATCGGCGTCGCCACGGCCACCGGAGATGTAGTAGGCGAAAGAAGGCGGATAGTGAGCGCCATGACGAATCACAGAAGGGAAAGGTTTTGGAGAACCGAAGCTAGAGATCGAGTAGACTAAGAGAAATAGCAGAGAGAGAAAAGTTGCGGAGAACAGAGTAAAAAGCCATTTTTTCTCTGCTCCCATATTAGTGATAACACTAATACACACGCTATTTTCTTGCTTTCTTCGTGGGGATAATCAACTTGGCAATTGAGCATAAGGTGCTTACAAACTAAACACCCAGTTCTGAAAGAACACGAAGAGATGGGTATACATCAAAATGCAAACTTTCTCACCACGCCTGACTGGGTTGCAATCAAAATTTAAGGTTTCCTTCGATTTTGAGGCAAAATGAACGGATGGGTATTTGTCATCTAAAGCATTTCAGGTTCAATTCAGCGTTTGACAGTAATTGAAGACAAGGATGTTGAGATCTTGAAGATTTGAGATTTGGCATGCTCAATAACGTCTCTGTCAACGTGCGAAACCAACCCAGATCAGTTCCTTTCCTTCCCTGCGAAACGTCTCACTACTCAACTTCCCTTCTATCTTTGTCTCTACACTCAATCGACAGTTGCTAAAACAAGAGTTTAGGGTTAGGACTATAAGTCCAGATTCGCTTTTGCTGCTTCCATCAACACCAAAAAATAGAAAAAGTTGAGAGCTAGTGAATTCTGGGACATTTTAAGCAAAAAAATCAATGTTTTAAACTTTTAATTTTATTCGATCTGCGAACAGTTGCTAGTTACACTGTTTACGTGTGTCACCGCCTGCAAAAATGGACATTTTCCATCCATCACTTCCTGGCGCGTTAAGTCATTCACCATTGCTGTAAAATGGTTCGTTTGAGTTGTAATCCACGCGCTAATGAGAATGTGAGCGCCAATATTGTTCCACCGACCGATCTTGTCCTTTATCTGTGTGCAAAAATGTCTCAGCCACTGGGAATAAAAGCCACTAATTTTACTAGTTCCAGTACAAGAGAGCTGTCTCAAACTTGTACGCTTTGGAGTGGACATAGAAGTTTTGTACTCCTACGAGACATTTAAATTAGTTCGTTGGAAACCGTGACGTGACGTGATTTGAAGTGATCGCATCGTGGGCCACGACAATCTTTTTGAACAACACAACGACAACTAGTGCGTGTAAAATTTTGGTAGTTTGGAGATGTCCAATAATAGTCCTTACTCGTAACTAATACGAAGAATGTTTTCGAACCTTTTGAAGAACGATTATTACAAACAACTTACGTGTAATTTAGTTAGCAGGTAAGATTGGGTGGTAATGTGGCTTAAAACTTCAAGAGCTAGCGTGTATTCTAAGTTATTGTTAGCAGGTATTGGATTAGGTGGTAATGTATATGGCTAAGATTTAACAACATAGCCATATGATAGGGTACAATTGCAAAATACGGTGTAGTTTCTGGAAATTATAACGCAAGTGGCCCAACAGTGAGAACACGCCAAGAGTTTCTGTGATTTGTATATTGATTACATATGAAGGGGTTTGTTCTTGTCTAATTTGTAGCTCTCATGTTTTCCCTTAGATTTAGTACCAAATTTCACCTTCTTGTCAACTTATTTAGTTATAAGCAAGAAAGGGCTTTTGTTGTTTTGTGCAAGGAAATGCAGATGCTACATCATTTTGTTCAACGGCAAGGTAAAGAAATCCATAATTTATGATTTGATGTAAACATCAACAAGTGGAAGAATTGATCTAAAGAACAAACTCTATTCTAAATACTGGACTGGATGAAGATGACACTAACATCATATGGTGAACTACATATCAATGCCGTAGGCTACATTGGTAAGACACGTCAGAGTGACATTCTACACACGTTTATGCACAAAATTTACCTTTTCATTATTCTTCTAATATTCGGATTGTCAGATATAAACATTATCTCAACCTGCAAGGTAGTTCCTCTCAACCTTCAAGGTAGTTCCTCTTCTCATATGATGAATTAATTCAAACATTATATCAACCTGCAAGGTAGTTCCTCTTCTCATATGATGAATTAATTCAATACAATCTTTGGATTTTCTAATCAAGTTATTCACGAGGAGTTCACTTCAACCTTAGATAAACCCTGCAAATGTTTTACACATCTTCAACTGAATCCAAAACCATGGCTTCAAAATCCACCAGTAAAATTACAGTTAGTATTTGCATTTCATGTTTTATGCCATCGAAGAAATGTCCTCTACTTAAAACACGACGGCTCATTTACTTCCAAATGACAGAAACGTACTACTTTAATGATTTAATCCATTGGTATTTTCCCTGTTTTTGCTTTCTAATGTAGAGTTCTCGAGTGTTGGTTAAACACTCAAACTGAGGTAACAGAGTCGTCATCACTGCCTTCACTATCACTGCTGCTGCTACTTCCACTACCACTTCCACTTCCACTTCCACTACTGCCACTTTCACTGCTACTGCTTGAACTAGAAGTCTGTTCATTCTCAACCTGCGCTTTCAGAGCTTCAGCGGCATTATGTCCCTTCTCCACCTCATCACCACAATCATCCACATCAGCAATCTCATCATCTGTCTCATTTTGACGTGGTACATTGATGTCGAATCCATTATCAACTCCTTGATCGGCTGTGTTCCCATTATCAGGTGAAACAGCACCGAAGATATCCTCTATACTAAAATCTTGATGTTCTTCAACTTCATCATTCTTGGGGCTTGGTGAAGAGTTGGATAAATGTGTTGGATCAGCTGAATGCTCTCTACTCCCCCTATTGGAAATTTCTGAACCTGTCCCATGGTAACAAATGCCATGATGCATGAAAATATGAAGCAGAAAGACGTCAATTACTGCAAGTTAAGTATTAGCCATGACTCATAAGAAAGGTTTACAACAAAGAAGTTCAGAATTCTTGTAAACACATGTCGGAGGATAGATAACTCAAACCCTTGTCCAGAAAACTTTCCTGCTTCAATTATCTAAATTATCAGAATCATCACCAAAGGAAGAAGACATTTCTTGACATGGTATAATATTACACTTGATAAGAGAGCGGGAAAATTGGTTTGCAGGGATGAAAATTGAGTCATTTGAGGAGGTAGGGGTTCTCTCAACCTAACCGATTGACAACAAATAGAAGCGATGAAAAAGAATTATTCAGAATAATAATCAAGTCAGCCAAGAATTGAACTAAAGAAAACAAAAGGAAGAATTTTGTCTGCGGTTTAGGACAAATCCAATTAAACTGTTTTCTTAGCTTCGAATACACATATCTCATTTCAAGCATCCTATACGTCACCAAATTAATCACTTGAGATTTGCTATTCTGTTTTTTTTAATATAAAGTTAATTAAATGCATAGATTAGGCTGATGTATGAAAGACACACAGCTGTATACACATCTCATACATCAGATAGTTATATATCTGACACTCCATAGCAGATGGGTCCTATACACACAGTGACCTCATAAGGAACAAATGCAAAGTTAACCAATGCCATGTAGTTTAGTTGCCAATAGCTTTTGAAGATGTATCTGAAGTAGAGTAAAAAACCGACGAGTGAAGAAGAGAGCAGTAATTTCCACTATATCATTAACCATATCAATAGGATCTTCACCAGACCATTATAAGTGAAAGTTTGATGTTTCTAATTCCTGTTTACTTCAGCAAGCTGAAATTTGAAAAATTGGAAAAGCATAGACACGAATGCCAACAGCAATTGAAATACCTTGAATCTGGGGCTCACCACAATCTATGCGTTCCACTTCAACCTGAACAAGTACAAAGTACAAGAAACATCAAAACACACAAAATCATAGTGAAAGAACTCAAAATTGCATGATAACCTCAAAACAACCTATTCAGAAACATAGGCCAAAAAGGAAAGCATAAGAGGGTTGACTAAGGGGCCAAAAAATTAATCCTCTATGGAAGGAATGTCAAACCAAATATGCCTGAAGATATATGGATTATTCAAAGACTAATTTTCTTTGTTTATTACTTCTGGACAACCTAAATCATCCATAATAATTGAAAACATACTGTGTTGGCATTTCTGTATATTTAGAATTTACAAGGAGCACCGTAATGAAAATTGGCTAGTCTTAAGTGGTTAATTGGCTATATTAGACTTGAGTGGTTAACTGGCTATATTTTTCTTTCTTTTCCATTATTTCCTGATTTTATCCTTCTCCCTCTCAATCAAGAATAGCAGCAACACCAAAATGACAATATTCCATGGTCAGGAGACATGTACAGGGAAGTCTCAAGAATTGAAAATGATTAATAGTCCATGAATTATCACAGTTTTAGAGTTTAAATTAGAGAAGAAATTTAAGACTGAAAATGCATAGGAATCTGCTGCACAATTTTCCTTATTGCAACCATAGAAGCCCAACAATATCGTGATATAATAAGTTCTTCCATCCTAGAAGTACCAATCATTCTTGTTTTCTCCAACTAGTCTTCCAGAACGATAACAATTATCACTCAAGCAACAATTGACAAATTTCAAGTCTCAATGCTCAAAAAATTGCCTCCGGTTGGAGCAATATTACAGAATCACAATTAACAAATGATATAATTCACATCCAAGTTCACCAAAGAAACAGACAGAATAATAGGTTCTAAGCTAATTTTATCATCTTCACCAAGCAGCAAATTTACTTCAAATCATTTAGTCTCTTAATAAAATTTGTACTCGTAAACAGCAAGTATTCAACTTCGAGCATAACAAACAAGTTAAAGACTGAAACCTTGTATTCCAAGAATCAAACTGTAAACAAAATCAAAATACTGCAACTAAGAACTTACGGGCACAGCAGGAAACGAGCTTCTCCCAACATTCACCGACTTCACGCCTTTCCCAGCAGGAGATAACCGGGGCTCGGGCGCCGGCGGTGCTATTGAAGCAGATTCACCGGGCATCCGGAGGTGGCGAAGCTGCTTGACGGCGCGGTGAAGGCGCTCTAAGCGACAGGTCTGGCCGTCAAAAAACAAAACAGCGTCGTTGTCCTTGTAATCTTCACTGCTTCCTTCAAAAGTAACTTTGGGCTTCCCAGACTGATTGTTTTGGAACTCCACAGAAACCCTATTCTCCTTATTCTTGTGCAGCGATCCTGGCTTCGTCTTGTCAATCGACGCTGGTTTAAATTCATCTGATACAAAAAACAGTAATAAAACCCGAATCAGAATTCCAATTCCAGTTCAGCATAGAATAAGGTCAGAAAAGGTATATTTATTTATTGAACTTACAGCGTAAAGTGCAGTACTTGCTAGAGGCAGAGTCCTTGAAGGAGGGGCCCAGGGTAAGATTGTACCACCGATCGGATTGCGGTGCCATCCCTGGCTCTTCCCTGGAGTTATTGGCCATTTCACCGTCTGATTTTGATCAATCACAAGATCCAACGCCAACGATCCAGTTCTCTGGTAAAGGGTTCTCGAAGAAGAAGAGAGCGTATGTTCCCGTGTGTGATTGCGTTACTAGGCGTAACGTAGGGAAGCAATAATTTCGTGCCACGTTGTTCGATATATTTGTTTCAACTCTCTTGTTGCCACGCTCAACTGCCAACGTCGACTGTGCCAACGACACTGGCCATCCCCGTATCTACCTCGTCAATTTTCTGAAGGATGATGGCTCTCCGGTATCAAAGATTGGATCTTGCACGTGGGATTTTGGGGTTGGTCATTTGGAATTAAAATTTCTATTCGATAATTATTAATTACAAATTTTAATTTAATGAATTAAAGATAATAAAAGACTTTATATATGATTAAATGGATGGAAGTCCAAAAAAAATGGAGTTTTATTTGTATAGGCAGATCTGCTTATTAGACTTATGACTAGCAGAGTAACATTGCGCAAATGCGCAGTAATATTGCCATGTGAAATTAATTAAATATATTAATTTATCAGTTTAATGTATAAATTAAAATAGGAAATGTAGAAATATATAAAGCA